>JBBPBX010000395.1:0-67574 GCA_038048925.1 Garcialebias charrua
GTTTTTCACACAAGGCAAGCTGACGGCGCCATATGAGGTAAGAGAAATGCGTGTTTGTTTGCCCTGCACTGTAGTCCATGTACTGCTTATGGAGCGGGCCCGGTCTGCTTACATTCACACTGCACTCGAACTGTGTTAAGAGTTTTTTTCTACCGGACCGAGACCTAGGTTCTTAGGCGGGCCAGAGTTCACCTGTTTGTTCCGTGACAGAGTTCAATGCTGCGTTCACACCTCCCCAAACGAACTGGACTTCCTAGGCAAACTGGCTAGAGTTCGGGACAAGAGGACTGGTGTGAATGCACCCTTAAAAACAACGAAAACTACTTCTGAAGTGTTTAATCCGCTTCATGATACATGCGGGACGTTAGACCAAGCAGTGAATGAGTGTTTCACAACAAAACACTAAAAGATGACTTCAGTGGAAAAGATCTGTGCGACGCATCGCCGTGTTAACGCCCACGTCAAACAGTCGGCAGCAGAAAGGCAGTTTGAGTCGTAACAACATAGGAGGTCGTACTCCTGAAGCTTTTTGTAGCAACTGCAGAGTTCGGTTGTTGTATGAAGTTCCCTAAAACAGTAAAAAACATTTTCCCCTATTACAACACCACCAAAATAAAATCTGATTTATTGCCTGAGCAAATAAAAGTATTAATAAATCCACAGCAGCAATTTCAGCTTGATTCTTATAAAGCAGGAAGTTACAAACCTGGGTTTCTATGCTGGGTGCCATGGGCTGGATGACCTCGTGGGCAGGATGTGAAGTGGAGGAGGAGGGACCTTTCTTGTTCTGGTGACCCCTGGCCGGTGGTCGGGGAAATACCGCAGCACCAGTAGGTGGGTACAGACCTTGGCTCTCCGCATCCTGATACAGAGCTGCGTGTCTCGCTTCAGCCTCATTCTTTCCTACCACAAATCTGGGCAGCGGCAGATCTTTGACTGGCAAGAAAAAAAGATTCACCAAGCTTGGTAATCAAATCTCTTAAAGGCACAAAAATTGTTGGTATTGTCAGTGCTCTCTCTGTGGTCAGAGGTGAGCATACAGTTGATGAAGTCAGCTGATGGGATTATCCTTCCTGAAAACAAAGCGTGCTGATTATGGAAGCAGGAATGGATCATATTCATTTTAAATTTTATTTATAAGTCAAAACATGCAGCTTTATTTTGAAACTAAAAAGCATTTCTATTAATCCATTTTAAATATGATCCATTCCTGCTTCCATAGCTGATCTGTTGGAAATGTGAAGTTTGCTTTATTTTACCCCAAAATATGGATTAACTTTTGATGCTACTGCACAAAAATAATCAACTTTTGTTTCAGTTTGTAAGCCCCACTCCATCTAAATGTTATACAGAAAAAAACTGCAGTATAAAAAGAAGATTAAATTTAAAAAAAAATGGGCCCTCTCATACAGGAGAACTGTCAATCATGTGCTGCTGCAACTTAAATATGAGGCTTTATGGCTCATCTGGTCTCTATAGATGCAGGAGGTGCCATCTATTTTTAGATGTAGCGTGTCGTAGACACAAAAGACTGATTTTGTCAATCTATACCGCCACTTTAAGAGAGACAGCGGTGCTGTTCGTCCCAGTAGAGTTGCCGTAGGTGTCTGTAGAAGAAACTTGTTGCAGTAAAACTGCTTACTTTTCTTTTTTTTTTAACCCTGAAGAACATTTTGTCTGACGTTATTAGAATGTGACCGTGTTTTTATGATCGACATTGAAATGTTTGATTTGTGTATAAATTTAACACAATGTTAATCATGTTAGCTTTGCTATGCGAGGGACTACTGTACTAATATTTTGTCAGCAGCCAATGATTATGAGGGTTTTCTTACATTTGTTACAGTGCGCTCTAGGCATAGAAGCATAAATATGAGTACAAATAAACCATAACTTATAAGGTTTCAAGATAATCCAAATACATCCATCATTTTATTATGGCACTGCAGTCCAGTGAATCGTAATCAAATGGTCAGATGCTCAAAGATTCCCACCTCTTTGTGTGACACTATTCAAATAACCCTGATGCATGCTCAATAATCCAGGTAGAAAAATCTAAAAAAAGCTAAGTCTGGTCCTCTGGACATTCAAAAAAACAAAACAAAGCAAAAGAACTGTAGAAACGTTTCGTCTTTCGTCCGAAAGACTTCCTCAGTCTGAGATGCTGTCCAGAGGACCAGACTTAGCTTTTTTAGATATTCAAATAACCTTTGATCTAGCAATGGCTGCATATTTCTCATTTTAATTTTAAACACATACAAATCCAACTTTTACAATGGTCAGGAGCAATTTATTCACTTTTAGGTGCTTGTTTCTAGGAAATGTGTTCATTTTTCCCTACTAAACACGCCTCAAGATGTTGTTAGATTTAAATTAGGATTATAGCAATAAAAGTTTATCATCTTAAAGCTGCACTATGTAACTTTCTGTTGTGCTCAGGACTTAGAAATATTTTCAGCAGGGAAAAGCATTCTGCCATATATGACTCCGAGGGGGAGCCACAGTCCGTGCTCTGCTGAACTTGAGTTCAGCTCCGCCTCCTGCTGCATGTCCGCTCGGAGCCGCTTCAATATTCTGTGTTTATATGTTAATAAAACGTTCTAAAAAATAAAATAAAACCATGAAGCACTGGTCCAGCAACACAAAAACACCCTGAAATCAGCAGAGCTTCACGCAGCCACGTTGGACATGATTTAATTCGCTCGTGACTTCCTCATTTCTGTCAGTGGAGGTCTGGAATGCTCCGCCCCCACTACATGTCCTGTCTCAGCGCTGCGAAGTTCTGTGATTATATGTTAATAAAACGTTCTAAAAAATAAAATAAAACCATGAAGCACTGGTCCAGCAACACAAAAACACCCTGAAATCAGCAGAGCTTCACGCAGCCACGTTGGACATGAGTTTTTTTTCCGCTCGTGACAAATCCATTTCCTCATTCCTGTCAGTGAACGATGAAGCGATCACTTGACTTTTGGCAAAAAAAACAAAAGAAAAGTCCAGCTCTGGGATGAAGAAGGGATATTTAATACATTTGTGTCACATACAAAACAGTCCTGCATCGCTTTGCAATCCTTTGAATGAGAATGTGCGCGGCGCTGAGGCTGGGACAGGCGGGGGCGTGGGTTGGGGCGTGACAAACAACTCTGTTTTTATTGGCTGGTCATTGTCCGGGTCACTCTGTGTTTTTAGTGTTTTTATAAATGCTGATAGAGAAGCAAGGGGACTATAGTTTTTTTCAGAGATTACTTTGTCTAACATCAGTCTGTCAGTAGATAGTAGGGGTGTAACGAGATCTCGTTGTACGAGATCTCGCGATATTAAACTCCCGCGATATCTCTCGTTGAGAGGCAACGTTGTCTCGCGAGTCGCTAATGCTAGCAGAGCCCCTAGCAAGTCAGCGTCACGGACAGCATGGCTTCGCCGGATGAAGTTGCTATAGAAGACGCCCCAACTACTGATGGAGGGTCCCGGTGCCGCAGACGCCTCTACATTGATGGAGGGTCCCGGCGCTGCCGACGCTGCCCCGAATGTAAAGACACACTTGTGTAAACACCGGTGTGACCGGTGTTGCCAGATAGAGTCCCACCCACCCAAAGCACTCTTTACCCGCAAAAGTCAGAAGGAAAATCGCGGTGAACCGCCCAATCTGGCAACACTGGTGAGTGACGGCTGCAGATTCAGTGCTGATGCGGATATTTATGTTCAATTTTTGGAAAGTCCTGCGTGAATATCTATTTTTTTAAACAAAGTTGAACGTTCTAAGGTCTAAGGAGATTCAATCAGTAAAATGAAGACATCAGTTGAGTTTGTAATACATGTTAAAACAGAATAAAAGCCTTTTTGCGGCATAAAACCGATCTTAGAAGTTTTCTTGAACTAACATTAAAATCTCGTCTCGTTCTCGCGAACTCTGTAATTTGTCTCGTCTCGAGTTTTGTGCATCGTTACACCCCTAGTACTGTAGATAGTGACAGAGTGAATAAATATGTTAAAAATATATTGTTAGAAAAGTTACAGACCGCACTACAAAGTTACATAGAGTAGCTTTAATCAAGCAACTCTGTCCTATAGCTTTTAAAAATAAAAATGTATACGTTGACATTGATCAGCTGATTTAAAAAAAAGATGTCTTATTGTCCAAGCAAACACTCAACTAAACATCTGATGTACCTAGATTTTATTTTTTAAACCATTTCATGTACCAGTGGTTCCCGACCCTGGTCCTTGATGAACACCATCCTGCATGTTTTACTTGTTTCCCTGCTTTGACACACTTGATTTGAATGAATGGGTGATTATTAACAGGCTTCTGCTGAACTTGAAGTAATTAAATCACCGAATCAGTTGTGTTGAAGCAGGAAAACAATTAAAACATGCTGGATGCTGTTCCTCAAGGACCAGGGTTGGGAACTACCAGTACTGAAGTAAGCTATTCTTCTCTAAATAAAGCATATTTTCTCTAGTCCTTATTTAGAAAGACCTGACATGATGTTAAAAATGTATTTTTGTTTTTAATCACATTCCACTGATCTTTTCATCCTTGGAGGCAGCATCATGTTGAAGTGATGTTTCCAAATAGCCTCAAACTTAAAAACTATCACAATGTCTCATTTTATACTGAGGGGGAAGTGGCCTCTGCACTTCCGTATATGCTTATCAAAATTATGAAATCATTTCAGCGTGTTGCAACATTTTACATGTCTGTGGGCAGTGAGTGTGAAAAACCTGTTTTGTTTCAGAGAAAGTAGTACTGTAATATATTTATTATTTTTAGTAAATCTTTCAGTGTTTATGGAAACAAACTGTTAAATCAGCCTTATCCTTCCTAGTCATCTTAAAGTAGAAATGTAAGACTCTAAACAGTGACTAATACTGTACAGTACAGTATGTATTTTTTCAACAACTACACTCTGTTATATAACTTGTATTAGATGTGATTCATTAAATATGACAAGTGCACTGACAGCACTTGAAGGCATCCAAACATTTGATTAAAAAACCAACATGCTTAATATTTAGAGCCTCAACAAACTCCTCCTGTTAAAGAGAACATGGGTGACCCATGTTGCAAAGTGAGTTGGAATGAGCACAGTCTGCAGTGCAAAAAGCAGTGAAAGTATTGATCTGTGTAAAAATGAGTTCATAAAGACACTGTGTAGATATCCTAGGAACTAAAATAGCATCTCTAGGGCTGAGCGATATATCGATATTTAAAAAAAAAAAATCTATATAATTTAATTTGAGATATAAATGAGACCATATCATTATAAAACAATATACGGTAGTCTTATACACTACCTACATTTAATAAATCTGCCAGTTTTTTTCCTCCCAGTCTCCTTAATGCCAACCCTCCTCCTTTTCCCTCAGAGTACAAACCCGCCCTCCCCAGCCGCTTGCAGCACCTGAAGACTATTTGAATTATTAATTAATTACAAAGCTGAGCTCAGATATGCAGATATCTTTGTTGACTCACAGTGGGAGAACTGGTGTTAAAATTACTGGGTAGCTGCTACAAAGCAGAAGTTTGGTGTTCTCCAGGAAATTAAAGGCCGAGATACACTTGAGCGTCCTCACGATATGCCTATACGCAACGTACGTACGTCAAGGCAAAAGCGTAGCCCCGCGTAGCCCCTCAGGGCACATACGCGCAAAGCTTTTTTTTTTACGCCCGCGTGCGCGATGCGCGGTGTCTGACCATAAACTTCCCCGGCGCCGGACTGTTTTGTATGTTACACAAATGAAATAAATTCCCCTTCTTTATCGCTGATCGGGCCTTTTCTTTTGTTTTTTTGCCTAAAGTCAAGTAATCACTTCTTCCTCCGTTCACTCCATGAATGAAATGAATGAATTCAGGTCCTACCTGGGTGCGCGATGTTTTAAATATCCCTGGTGGGCTGTGTGCTGCAGGAAAAGCACTCCCTGTTATTATTTTTATTTCTGAGAGAACTTTTTATAACATATATAGTAGAAACACCGTATCAGAACACCGCCGCGGTCTTCAGCGAGCTACATGAGCTGACTGAAAGCTGTCAATCATTTCAGTAGGCGTGTCAGCAAGTGACCAATCAGCGAGCTCAGTTGAGTCCCCTCCGTGCGCAGCTGCTCATATTACAACAAGGAGAACGCGAGCGTTTGAAAGCTGATAGTTTCTGAAGTATAGCAGCAAAACACATGTGCACAAAATGCGCGTGTAGAGTGGCGTACCTGAGGATGCTCAAGTGTATCTCGGCCTTAACTGTTATATACGTAAATGGTTTATTTTTTAGACATTTATTTTATACCGTTACAGCTCTTGTTAATAAATGTGTTTGTGTGACAACTGGGACAAAGCTTCGACTCTGAAATATATTTTTGTTATTACTTCATGGAAAGAAAAAATAGAGATAAATACAGTATATTGTATATCGCGATTTAGCTTAAAAATATTGAGATATTCATTTAGGTCTATAGCACCCAGCCCTACTACCAAGATTTTCTAACAGGTATGTCTTTATAAATGCTGGTAAACTTCTTCTGAAATTGACCGACTTCTCTGCTGGGTGCCGTATAATGTTTGGGATTATTGTAAAACTTATGGGTTCACCTTTTTGAATAAAAGGCTTGAATTTACAATTGACAACACGCAAGACCAACAAACTATGTTTTTCAAATTGGCACTCTTGTAAACAACGTAGCTTGGCGGTCAGTGCCATGGTCTTCTAATCTTGAGGTTGTGGGTTCGAGCCCAGGTTGTGTCAGGAAAACAATTGCCAATCTTTCATGCAAGTTCGCTCGCTGTGCCAACCTCTGAAGAATGGAACAGCCGAAAGAAACTTACTTTTACACTTGTAAACAAAGCTAACTTGTCCGGCCGGCCGGGTGATAAACAGCCAAAATGCAACAAAATACTTATTGTGAAGCTTTTGAGATGGAAAATTTGAAAATAATAACTCAATATTGAAAACTTCCTGTTGTGACTCATTTTGCCAGAATGGGTCAAAAAAGTCCATCCCTATTTTTGCACTTCACTACCTCGAAGAATTTGATTTGATCTGAAAGACGAAAAAAATAAAGCCAAAAAGTGACTATGAGGAAAAGTTGCTGTGTGGACTCACCTGAATTGAGGCTCTCCACCCTCAGCGGTAGTCCAGACTGGGCGATGGCAATGAGCTTCAAAGCGATGTAGAACTGGCTACGTCCGAAATAACCCAGCCGAGTGGCTCCACACAACTCTGTGATCTAACACACACACACACACACACACAAAGATGGAGAATAGTGCAGAAGGGCGCAGCCAAAAGATGAAGAACAACAGAATGTTTAGAATTAACCACTCTTTCATTGGTTGTCAAATACCTCTAACCCAGTAGACATGCGATACACCGCACCTGCTTTAATCCAAAATTGTGCGCGAGGAACCCTCTGATTTTACAGAGCGTACTCGCTGAGGTTCAGAGAGTTTCAACTGTCACAAACCCGATTATTAAAGCTGCACAATGAACTCAATTTGAGTACAACCAGAAAAACAGGTAATTCAACAAAAACAATTATTAAAAATGTTTAGTCACAGTCTATACAGTAGTCCCTCGCTACTTCGCGGTTCCACTTCTGCAGTTTTTCAATGATTGTCAACTTTAATATTACTCATGTGATTGGGACGGTACAAGATAAAACGTTAATAAATAAAAACTTGGGACAGGTGCTGCCATATTGTAGTTTTCTTTCAATAAGCCTATGGCCATTCAAAACTACACTACCCAGAAGCCAACAGTGCTTGCAGCCACTGTTTTCTGCTGAAATGGAAGGAATGTTTTGCAACACAAATCTACGCCATCTATGAAGCACACAGAACTGGCAGGAAGGGCGCAAATTAGGGCTGTGCGATATGACGATATATATTGTGGGGACGATAGAAACGTGTCTATCGTGCTACTTTCCTTCTATCGTCTCTATCGTGATAAATAAGAATAAAAAAATAAACTGTTTGCATTGCGACGCAAAGAAGCTTCATATTGTGGTTTAGCGACATGACGGCACTGCTTTGTGTTTGACGCACGCGCGGGTTTGCGACACATGCTTTACGTTGTTAAACTCGAGAGCGATGGAGACCCAGGGGCATGAAGCCGGTGTCACAACAAGGAGAAACCGCTGCACAGGCAGTCCAAGAAGAAGAACTTTTACCAAAAAGAGGGGGAAGCTCACCTTGTTAGCTTCCATTATTTTGCTCCGCTGAAACTCTGAGACAAAATGGGTTCAGAGGACAAGAACCCAGAGTCCAACCGTGTCCAAACTCTGGTCCAGTTAACCAATACAAAACAGACCAGAGACACAACAGAACCAGAATCAAACGCAACGTTTTCTCTTTTCTGTTTCTTGCCTTGTTTACTCTAGCTTCCAGAGCGGATTTCTTCTTCGTGGGTTTTATTAGCAGCCGTTGTTTTACCGCCACCTGCAGGAAAAATTTGGACCAAAGTAGAAACTCCTTTTCTACTTGAAAACTTCTCTCTTATTTTGTATTTTTTTAAGTGAAGTAAATATATTTAAGGATGTACTTAAACGCTGCAAACTCCCAAAAGCACAGTCCTTATAAAAGGATAAAGGGTGAAACGTTTTCTGCAACAAATAAAGTCCAGTTGTTTTTGTATCGAGCGCTTGTTCTGATTTTATCATGTCTTGGACGACTGAGAATCTTCACCAGCGCAGTCCTTATACAAATATATTATTAGCTTATCATAAAACTTGAAACTCCTCTTGCACACGCAATTTAATTTTGTGCTATGTTTCTCAAATTGTTCTTTTTTTATGCTGCCGTTTAGAACTTATTAATAATTCTCTGCTTAATTTAATTGTCTTTTCAACTGTTATTGTTTATGTGTATTGTATGCCTTGTTATACTGTTTGTGTCATTTTCTTTTTGATAAAAAAAAAAAAAAAACTTTGGTCCAAATTTTTCCTGTACACACACACACTGTATATATCGTGATATATATGGTTATCGTGATATAAAAAAGTCCATATCGTGATATATGATTTTTTTCCATATCGCCCAGCACTAGCGCAAATAATCCTTAAACTCAATTATACAAGAGCACATCAACCTGGACGGGGCAGTGCAGGGTAGGTCTGCAGAACCGGAACCAAGCTGCTGGTCTGCAGAGCTGGTGAGTAAATATCACAATTTGTCCCAACTATTAAGGGGGTGTTTGGAACATAACCACCGTGATAATCGAGGGATTATACTGTATTGCTTTGCGAGCTCATCGACTTTGCCATCTCTAAATGTTTTGTTGAATTGAAACAGTTTTGCTGTTTGTTTGTTTTTATCTGTCAATATTCATAAAATTTTGGACCTTTTACCATTCAGTTATTAAAATGTTATTAATCCAAAATATAACCAGACCTATTTTAGGTGGAAAACAAAAAATATATAAATTAAAGTGCACTGTATTCAGTAAGTTTCAGTCAGTTAAATTGATCACTTTTAGCAGGCAAAGCTTGCGGGGTGCCTGTGGAGAGGACATGGGTGGGATGCAGGTCCTGATAGGTTCTTGTTGATTTGATACACTACAAATACCTTAAAAATAAAATTCAAACTTCCAGGCCACAGAGGGTAAATGATGGGGAGAGGAGGCCTTGGCAGGGATGTGGGTCTTGACAGGCTCCTCTTTGATAATTTTAAGGGACTATCTGGTTCATGAATCCCAAAAAAGGTCAAAGTCCAAACACCCAGAACTTTACAGAGAGCAGGTCAAGGCTAGGACCCTAGCTGGTCCCCAGCAGGATCCTTTCCCTGGTCAGTTCGAATGAATATCAGGTCTACAAAACCAACAAGATAAAATCCAAACATCAAGGAGGGCAAGCGTGGAACTGAAGGCAGGCGAGAGGAGACCTACACTGTAACACGGGCCCCGACAGGATACTTTCAATCAGGATCACAACACCTGAAAAATGTCAACGTCCGAACACCTAGGTAAAGGTAGAGCAGGGAAGCATCGAGGGAAACCTGAGAAGAGGAGGCCTAGGCTGGGACTTGGGATCCAGTGAGTGGATACTTTGTGATACTGACCAAAATATATGCAACTACTGTATACTGATTTTCAGAGATTTTGTTCTGCTTTACATTCTCCAACACAGGCCTGGTGCAACAGAATGATATATTAGGAAGCTAGAAAAGCTTGAAATAGTTTGAAATGTGTACAAATTTCTACAAGAAAGAGGTATTACAGTACATAAATTAAAAGCAAAAACAGTAGCCCTGCAGTGTGGATGATTAAAACCCCTGAAGTTTGTAATATTAACCAATAGTGTGAGTTGTTCAGGACTGTGAACCACCACAGCTGACTGACTCCTCTATTGCTGACAAAGGACTTTATCTGAATGGGTGAGCACACAAAGCACCGGTCACTTTCCTCAGACTCTTACGACACCACACTGGAGCGTCTCAGGAGCCTGCAACACCGAGCTCAGAGTGGATTTTCAAAGTAAGGAAACTACAACGCTGGCTGATTCCTCCACCACACAGCTCCCCTTGTTGACCTTGAAGAGGATGCTGACTCACAAGCTGCAAATTTTGGAACTGCTGAGAGACGTGGAGTCACAAGAACGGGCCGCCGCAGTTTAACTGGCTGCTCAGTCCGGGTCAACTAAAGAAAAACAAACTCTGGCTTGGTCACTGATTAAGAAGTCAAATTCAATGTAACAAAAGGCTTCCTTCAAGGAACACATATCACTCGCCACATTACATGTCGGGTTTAGTACTACCAACAGCTACTACCACAGCTAATTTTAGCTCAGTATCTATAAAACTGAACATGTTAGCCATTTTGTGTTGGCTAATGTCAATCAGCTGTGGCGGCCATGTTGAATAGAGTTGATTTCAAAAGTGGTTGCACATCCATTAATAACTTACAGTGCGTTTCATTAAAATAAGCATTCTTGAGATATTTTGCTAACGCTACAGTTAAACACACACATGGGTGGGCAATAAGGAGCAATCTGCTCAAAACAAATAAAATGAGAGGAAAGAATCCAGTTGCAAAAGATGGAACACCACAGACACAGAAAGGGTGTTGTCAGCAATGCCTTGCAGTTATTGCCCCGGCATGTTGCTACTCTACACCACTTATTTGCCCGAATGTTTAAAATTAGAACTAAAATCTCTGTTATAATTCTAATATATCAGATTTATACCTCAAACCAGGATTTGTTGTAGTATTTTATGCAAACTCAGCTGTGTCATGGTGACCCAAACAGCATATTAAACCACCAAAATGGTGTGTTCCTTTTAAATTGACTGTACGGTAGATGTTTCTTGTAAAAAAAAAAATGTATTGCAACAAAAAAACAAAGTTATGTTGTTTGTAATGGTACATATTTAGAGATAACCTTTCTTTAGGCACATTAATTTGTGTGTGTTTTCTTAAACGTAACATTGCAATTAAATACTGCGACACAACTTCAACCTCAAGTATTAAAGTGTCTGTGACATCATCTTTCTACTTTGCATAAAATGTTACAAGATATATATCTTGTATCATTCAACTATGTTCGTTTTTGCAAACAAAATGATAAATTAATGAAAATTAATTTCAAACTAACTGAGATTAAAATTAAAAACTGTGTTTCTTCACGGGACGTCCGACTACACGCGAATGCAACACCTGTGACGTAGGAGGATGAACGTCTTTAGAACGCCCCTATTAAATATTCATGGCGGACAAGAAATAAAACAACAAAATAATCAATCCAAGTTAAGATTTGAGCGATTTGTCTTCAGTTTGGGAAGCAGGAAGTTAGATGATCAGAAACAGCAGGTTCTAATTTAGGTCCGCACCCGTATTTTTTTAGTCTTACCTGTTCAGGAAGCGAGGGAGCTCCGAGAAGGGGAGCAGCTTTATTTATTCCATACTTGACAAAGTATTTCATCTTTTGGGAAAGTGAAAAGGTTCACTTGTTCACTGATGATATTAGAACACCCAATTTTTTTATATTTTAAACTCACTTTGAAAGGAATTTTCATTCATTTATCATTTTGTTTGCAAAAACGAACATAGTTGAATAATACAAGATATATATATATCTTGTAACAATTTATGCAAAGTTCAAAGATGATGTCAGTGGACCTTTAACTTTTTCTGTTTTTGTCGTCAATGTTCTGTAACCTCTGTGTGCCGCTGCCAGACTTTGGCCAGGAGTCTCTTGCAAAAGAGATTTTTAATCTCAGTGGGATTTTCCTGGTGACATAAAGGTTAAATAAAAACAAAATCAATAGGTTATTTTTTACAAAATAGACATAAAGTATGTTTTTAGCATGTCAGCCCAACCCAGAAACAGATGGGATGGAGAATAAAAGGAACGTGTGGGGCAGCAATGAATGCGATTTATAGAGAGCATTGTTCAGTTGTGAAGCAGACCCAACAGCTAATCACAGGATTAGGACATTAGGACATTTGCAGCTCTGTGTTTGGTAGCGAGGCTAACAGTAGCCAGAGGAAGGTGTGTCTGCTGCAGCTAACCACCCGGGCTAACCTCGGCTCTAACGGGGCAAAGTTGACACCTTCTCCGCCAACAAGCTCCCGTGTTTCGTGCTCTTTACCTCTCCCGCTTTTAGAAGTTTGTTGTCGTTGTTAGCTAGTTAGCTTACCTGCAGGACAACTTCGCTGGGTAGCTGGGCCGCCCGGAAAAGGTCGAGAACTCTCCCGTTGGACGCCACTTTCTTGGTGTTGTCCGTGTCGCAGTAAACGAACAGGTCCGAGTAGTATTTCTGCTCGACGTCACTCAGCGTTAGGCTTTCCATGGCACACCGGGACGAGTTGGCTGCCACCCCGCTTGTAGCCAACGGCTGGCTCCAAACAGACTTCAGGAACTCGGCGAGCTAACGGGGAGCTTACAGCGGTGCCTCCCGCCACACTTCTCCGTAAAAACGTTCCTATAAGGCTCCGGTCCCGACACGAATATCCCGAAGGAGGGAAGCCCTCTCGGCGCAGTTCGTGAACTTGTTGGGCAGCGGAGCCAACAGCTGGCTCCGAGCTAGCAGCAGCTACCTTGAATCAAAGTCAGCCGCCGCACTAACGGCTCTAGAGCCGTAACCGCCGCGTCCCCCTCCTCGCGCTGGACATGAACCAAGCTGTCCTCGCGCTGCGGTTTTTTTTTTCTTTTCCCTCGTGAATCCGCAACGGGACGACGGTTCTGAGCACCGCTAGAGGCAGATTCCTCCGCCGGGCCGTCAGAAGTAAAGTTTCAGGGTCTTGGGGCTGCTTCCTCTAGTAATCATAGCCGCCATTCCCCCCATCGGTGGCAAGTCACCGGATGTTCAATAATCGTTTCCGGAGAGTTGCTTTCAAAATAAAACGCGCACCCCACGATCCCCATCTTATTTTTGGACTGAACATGAGGAAAAATTAAATTTCACTTTTTTTTAAATAATAGTTTATTAATTTTAAATTAAAACACAAAACAATTTCACATATTATATGAAAATAGAAACATAAAATAACCCTCAGCACTGGCTCTCCTCAAGGATGTGTGCTGAGCCCCCTTCTGTTCACTTTGCTCACATATGATTGTACAGCCACACTTCCAGGCTGTCATATTGTTAAGTTTGCAGATGATACAGCGGTGGTGGGATGCATCACAAACAATTCTCGAAGTCGAACAGCCGGGTACTTTGTCACGTGACTGTTGGCAGACATCATTGTTTTGGGGAAAGCAAACGAGTGCTTCGGCGGGTGAAATTGTTAAAATGGTGAAAAGTTGCTGCGTTAAGGACTGCACTTCGCACATAAAAAAACATCCCGATAGAAAATACTTCATTTTTCCTACATCAGGAGCGAGAAGGGAGAAATGGAAAGCTGCAGTCAACAGAGGCATCCAAAAACCAGATGGATCTGTAAATCCTGGAGGATTTAAATAAATAAATAAATCCTGCAAAGTTTGGTCACCACGAAGCAAGCACAGGTATGTGTGTTCGGCACATTTTATTACCGGTACGTATTAGTATTGCTTTTAGAAACAAAAAAGCAAATAGAGGTAATTTATAACAGTTGTTAGCACTGTAATTGATTAAACAGTAGGCCATGCACTTGCCCGGCCAGTGTTGAGTCAAATACGTAAAAATACTACACCTTTTCTGAGACTGTTGTAATTCTAGTCTTTGTTATCTTTAGGACGGAAAGTAAATGTCCAGTCCCATCCAGACTATGTTCCATCCATCTTCCCTCAGCGCCCAGAGTCAGTTGAAGTTACAGCTAACAAACCTTCCCTAAAGGTTGCACGATATGAAAGAGCTGCTCGGAGGGCCAAGAAACCAGGTATGTAATGATTTAATTTACTAAGGGAATACGTAACTTAATATATATACAGTATCTTCATAACAGATAACCTAAACAGTGAGGAAAACCTGAAACCTAAAACAAAGAAAGTTCTAATATTGTGTTCATGTGTGTATCAGAAATATTAAAGTACTGTGTGTTACTGCTAACATGATTAAACTATTTCTCCTCTTTTTCCAATAGCAGTAACGCCCAAAGCACGAAGAAAGCTTTCCATGCCAGAGAGATCCACAGCATCCCCAACACATCATTTGGCTTCACAACATCTGTCGGAAGATGACACGCATGTCATTCATTCATTCATTCATTCAACCTTTATTTATACAGGCTAGCCTCGTTGAGTCACGGGGACTCATT
The DNA here is from genome assembly GCA_038048925.1 of Garcialebias charrua. NCBI lineage: Eukaryota > Metazoa > Chordata > Actinopteri > Cyprinodontiformes > Rivulidae > Garcialebias > Garcialebias charrua. The sequence continues at coordinate 14,670 of JBBPBX010000395.1, forward strand.
TACAAGAGGGACCTGTCTCACTCACACCAAACAACCATCCACTCTCACACTCACACCTAGGGTCAATTTAGAGTCACCAATCAGCCTAACAAGCATGTTTTTTGGTCTGTGGGAGGAAACCGGAGTACCCGGAGGAAACCCACGCATGCACGGGGAGAACATGCAAACTCCACCCAGAAAGGCCCTGGACCGGGATTTGAACTGGCAACCTTCTCGCTGAGAGGCAGCAGCTCTACCAGTTGTGCCAATTCATTGATCGACTTTGCCACACTGTGCAGCGCAGAGCTCCTGACACCAGCATTTACTAGGAGCAAAACACAACTGTCTGCAAAAGAAGTTGAAGTTTCACGAAAAATTTCATCTGTCCTGCTCCACTGAAGGTTCCTGCTCCTCTGAAGGTTCCTGCTCCTCTGAAGGTTCCTGTCAGGATACATGTGGAGCGAGTGATTGGACTGATGAACCGTTTTGGTATCCTGAAAGGTTCTTTACCTGTTCGCTGCATACAGAGTTGCAAAGACGAAAGTATGGATTGCCCACTGTCAAGCTGTGACAAAATTCTGACTGTTTGTGCATCACTGACAAACCTGGGACAGGGGATTGTTTTTAGACAATAGTACTGCTGCATGCAGTTAACCTGTTGGCTTTGTTTTAAAAATATTGACCAATTGAGCCTACAGTTGTATATATGGTATGATAGTGTTTCGTTTGTAAAGTTCAAATTTTTGTTTGTTTATTAATATTTTTTATTCTTCTGCAATCCTTTGATTTGATTTGTATTTTCGGTGGCATGTGAAAGAGCTGTTTTAAAACTGAAATGCTTAGATAGGATACAAATTATGAAAAAAAAATTGTCTGTCTTTAATACAATGAGTAATAAACATTAAAAATAGGACGAAACCATCATTTATGTTGTGCTGTTTTCCTTTTTTATGTGAACATTTTTGCATATTCAGTTTCAGTATGAAAAGCTTTTAAAAATATTAGTTCTACCACTGACATGAAGTTTAAACAAGCTTAAAGTATAGGTGTCATTAACAGTATTGAATGTGCGTCTTTGCTTCAGACTTTGACAAACATACTTGTTCTGCAACACTGTGAGACTTAATTAACTTTTGCTTGTATACAACAGCTAACAAACAAGATGATAAAGAACAAACAATTAGAGAAAACAATTTTTATTGTTATTGTTGCACTGAAAAAAACACTGCAGTCTTTCATTGTGCGGTCCACAGACAATGAACGACATAATTTTGCAGCTCCCGTTGTGCAAATACATCAGAACATTAAGAAAGATAAAATACAGAGGTAAAAATTGAATAAAAATAGATAAAATAAAAAATACAGTAAAAACAACAGTATCAGCCATATCAAAGTCAGGTGGCCATTATTGCACATAACCTTATTGCACATAACCTTATTGCACATAACCACAGTGTTTGCAAGTTAACCATGTGTGTTTATAAGTCTTAACTGCTGTTAGATAATGAACAATAAAATAATTTTGCAGCTCCCGTTGTGCAAATAAATCAGAACATTAAAAAAGATAAAATAAAGAGGTACAAATACTGTATATATTATTATTATTTACCCACATATCAACCGGTAGTTTATACGGACATTTTTGGAGTCCAGACAGTTTCAGTTTCATACTGTCCCGCTGTCGCGCATCTGGTAGTAAACTGTCTTCGTATTCATAAGACATCCTTCCAAAGATATGTGTGCTACACAAAAATATTCGATTAGACTTTACTAGCAAACAAAACCAGAGCCTCTGAACAAAACGAATTCCAATGGTCTAAACCGCAGTTTACCCCCACAACGAAACCTGATGTTGAAATCACGTGATGCGTGACATCACGTCGACTTCGAGAATGATGAGTCCAGCTACAGACAGGAGGTGGAACACCTGGAGAGCTGGTGCAAAGAGAATACAGTAATCACATGAATGTGAAGAAGACAAAGGAGATGATTGTGGACTTCAGAAGGAACAAACACACCCACGCCCCACTGAAAATAGGTGGGTCTGCAGTGGAAGTGGTCTCCAGCTACAAATACTTGGGTGTACACATGAATGATAACCTCAGCTGGAGCAACAACACCACCAGCCTGATCAAGAAAGGTCATCAGAGACTCTACTTCCTCAGACGGCTGAGACGTGCTGGTCTGAGCAGCCCAGTCCTCACCTCCTTCTACAGGTGTGCAGTGGAGAGCGTCCTGTGCTCCAGCATCAACGTGTGGCATGGAGGCTGCACAGTTGAAGAGAGGAAAGCTCTACAGAGAGTGGTGAAGGCTGCACAGAAGTCTGTTGGAGTCAGTCTCCCCACCATCACAGACATTTACACCTCCAGATGCAGGAAAAGAGCCACCTGCATCATGAAAGACCTCACTCACCCAGCACACTCACTCTTTGCCCCACTCCCCTCAGGACGGAGGTTGAGGAGCATCAAATGTAGAACCACTAGACTGAGGAACAGCTTCTACCCTGAGGCTGTTAGACTCATGAATAAATAAAAATAAAATAAAAAATAAACACTGCAAAATATCACATTGTGCTGATGCTGATCTGTTTTCTTGTTGCTGTGTTCATCTGTGTTCATCTGTGACCATCTGCTCATACAAACTCATGTTCGTGCTGCTGTTTATTTCCACTATATTAGGCTTAGTGTATTACTAGTTGATGTTTTTCTTAGTTAATTCTAGATGTTATTACTGTTTTTCTCTTGCATTTGTTGTTGGATGTAACTGGGACCCCGTGTACATAATCTCGTTTTCATCACATGTACCACATGCGGTGCAAATGACAATAAAGACTCTCTGACTCTGACTCTGAAAATGAAAGTGACTTAGTGGATTATTACTTAGTGGATTGTTAAAAATGGTGTACCACAAGGCTCAGTTTTAGGTTAAACCCTCTTTACAATCTACATAGCTAATGTAGGTCAGAGCATCCCTGATGCATCCTTACATTTCTATGCTGATGATACAGTTGTTTATTGCCGAGCTAAAACAGTAGCTAAGGCTTTCCAGTTACTGCAATCCGCTTTTGACATCATCCAGTCAGATTTGTTCCGTCTCAAACTTGTCCTAAATGCTGAAAAAACAAAAGGGATGTTTTTTTCAAGTAGGAAGTCGGTCCCAGCAGATCTTCCTCTGATTTTTTCCTCAAATGGTGTTCCTATTGAGTTTGTTGATTCCTATAAATATTTGGGTATCCTGGTCGATTCACATCTCTCATTTAAACTCCACGTGGAAAACCTAGTGAAGAAACTGAAAGTTAAACTGGGTTTCTTTTTCAGAAATAAATCATGTCTAACACTGAATGCTAGGAAACGCTTTGTATCTGTGACTTTCCTTCCCTCCATTTGTTGTGTCTTTACTCCAACAAAGTATATTTTAAAGATGAAAGAATAATCCACTTGGTTATGGAAAAGAACGTGACTTTACTTGTCTTCAACTGGTCTCAACATTACACACAAATCACTACGCCGGCAGATCACCTCTAGGTAACCCGGCAACTAGGGGAGTGGTTCCGCTGAAGTAAATAGTTCCGCTGTAATACACTACACTGTGCCCTGTTCCAGCAGGATATTATTTCTATCCCCTCATCTGTCTTCTACTGGAGAAACTTTGTCCCTGACTCACAATGGAAAAATGTGTGGACATTTCATCAGAAACTGATGATAAACAACAAAATGAAAGATGTCTCCTTTAAACTGTTACACAGAATATATCCTACTAATCAATTCATGAAGAAATATATCAAAACAATTGACCCCAACTGTAAATTTTGCAAAGAGCACCCCGAAACAATCAGTCATTTATTCTGGAATTGTTGTATCATTAAGACATTTTGGAAGCATTGTAATAATTTTATCATCAGTAATATTGATTCAAAATTTTCGTTAAGATATGAACACATTATTTTTGGCTTTCACGAAAAGAATATTAATGTTAAAAAAAAACTGGCAATTAATTTAATTATAATATTTGGCAAATACCATATTCACAAATGTAAATTTTCATCATCTTCGCCTTTTTTTCCAGGCTTAATTAAAGAAATAGAATTATATTTATGCACCATCTCTAAGAGTAACAACAAGAAAGCTATAAACACGTTTGAATGTTGTAGCTCCTTGAGTATATTTAATGTATCATTTTATTTTTTATGCACTCATTGTAGAAATCTGGCACCCCCCTGGCATAGTTATTTTTTTTCTTCTTTCTCTGTGTTCCTTGTTCTTGTAATCTTGTCCCTTGTTCTTTTTGTTCACATTCTTATGATTGTAAATGTATCTGTAGTAAATTAATAATAAAAAAATAAAATAAAATAAAATACACTACACTCCTCCCCTTTTAGAACAATGCTACGTAACTAAAATAACGTACAACATAGCTAATGCATTAAACACAACTTGTCATTCAGTTGACAAACATTGAAACACCTTCCTTTAAAAAAATATATATATATATTTTTTAATCACACAAGTCCCATAAGTGAAACTCATAAGTCTAATCTTTTCGGGGGTACCCTGAGTCGTTCAGGGTTACGCCTGGGAACCTGTGGCGTGCTCTCGGTAGGGGGCACTTCCTCTGCAACTGTGGGTGTCACTGTGCTGAGGTCAGAGTTGGTTCCAGGATCAGGTGGACGTGCTGGTTGCTCTGGTGTCTTTGGTTGAGCATTTAACAGCTGATCCACATGGCGTCTCCAGGTATGGTCTCCAGTGTCCACCTCATACATCAGAGGGCCGCTCCTAGTGATGATCTTTCCAGGCGTCCACTTTTCCCCTCGGTAGTCACGTGCCAGAACCTGCTGTCCCACGTCGAAGCTTCTTGGCGGTTCATCCGAAAAGCTGCTGAACTGTTTGTTCTGCACTTCTCTCCTCAGGTTTGGCTTTAGAAGGTCAATGCGAGATCTGAGCCGTCTGTTCATAAACAGCATTGCAGGTGTCTGATTGGTTGTTGCATGGACAGAGTTGCGATACACAAAGAGGAAATTATCAATTTTGTGTTGAAGAGAGATGTCTTCTTTCATCATTGCTTTTATGGACTTTTTGAATGTTTGTACGAACCGTTCTGCTAATCCGTTTGTTGCTGGATGGTGAGGTGCTGACTTGAAATGCTTGATACCATTCTTTTTCATGAAGTCTCGGAATTCCTCAGAAGTAAACTGTGGGCCATTGTCCGCTCATTCTCAATCAGTTCATGGCCTGTGGCCCAATCAGTTCATGGCTCATCAGACAATGCCATTGTCACTCACAATTTGTTCAGGAAGGCCATACCTGGCGAAGATGGTTCTCAGAACAGATATAGTCTTTTCTGATGTTGTTGAGTTCATTTGGACTACTTCTGGCCACTTAGAGTGAGCGTCCACAGCTATAAGAAACATAGAGTTCATGAACGGGCCAGCAAAATCGATGTGCACTCTCTGCCAGGGTGTAGACGGCCATTCCCACGGGTGTAGGGGAGCCGGTGGCGGTGCGTTTTGAATGCTCAGGCACCCTGGACAGGTTTTGGTGATGTCCTCAATCTGTTTATCTATTCCTGGCCACCAAACGTAGCTACGGGCCAGACTTTTCATCTTCACAGTACCTACGTGAGCCTCATGCAGACTGTCCAACACTCTGGTGCGAAGCTTGGAGGGAACCACCACACGTGATCCACACATCAAGGTTCCCAGGCAAACTGACAGTTGATCACGTCTTGCTGAAAACTCTGGGAAACAGGTATTCCCATGGGTAGGCCAGCCTTGTACTGTTATGTCGTACACCTTGGACAGTGTTGGGTCATTCCTCGTTTCTCTTCGTATCATGTCATTCGTAACTGGCAGCTGGTCTACCAGTGTTGTGTAAAACATTTCTACCGGGTCACCTGTTGACGACGGTTCCTCCACAGATGTTGACAGGGGGAGGCGTGACAAACCATCAGCATTGCAGTGTTGTTTAGTTCTCTTGAACTCAATGTCATATGAGTGTGCTCCTAAGAACAGGGCCCATCTCTGTAGTCGCGCAGCTGACATTACTGGGACTCCTTTTCGTGGATTAAATATAGACACTAGGGGCTGATGATCAGTCACTAAGGTGAACCTTCGGCCATAGAGGTAATGGTGGAACTTTTTTATCCCCCATACTAGGCTAAGGGCCTCCTTGTCTATCTGTGCATAGTTGCGTTCGGCACTTGACAGGGACCTTGAAGCGAATGCAATTGGGCGTTCAAGTCCATTATCCAACGTGTGCGACAGTACTGCTCCGATGCCGTACGGGGATGCATCACATGCTAGACGGATGGGTCTGGATGGATCGTAGTGGGTAAGTAGCTCATCAGATGTTATTAGTCTCTTTGTTTCTGTGAAAGCCTTTTCACATTTTTCTGACCAATGCCATTCCACTCCTGTCTGTAACAGTGCATTTAGTGGATACAGCACTGAGGCAAGGTTGGGTAGAAACTTGTGGTAATAGTTGACGAGACCCAGGTACGATCTGAGTTGTGACACATTTTCAGGTTTAGGTGCTTTCAGCACCGCCTCAATTTTCTCTTGCGACTTGTGCAAGCCGTGTTTGTCAATAACATGTCCGCAGTAGGAGATTTCACTTTTGAAAAACTCACATTTCTCTCTCTTTGCCCGTAGGCCATACTCATTCAGCCTGGTGAGTACTTTGCTCAGATTTTGGAAGTGAGCATCATCATCTTTTCCTGTTATGATAATGTCATCCAGGTAGCATTGTGTTCCAGGTATGTCCTGAAGCACCTGATCCATGGCCCTTTGCCAGATGGCTGGGGCTGAAGCAACACCAAACACAAGCCGATTGTATTGGTAAAGTCCCTTATGAGTGTTGATGGTTAGAAACTTTTTGCTTGACTCCTCCACTTCCATCTGGAGATAGGCTTGTGACAAGTCAATCTTTGAAAACTTCTCCCCACCAGCCAAGGATGAGAAGATGTCCTCTATTCGTGGAAGAGGGTACTACACCGTGCGCAGCACCGGGTTGATGCTCACTTTGAAGTCCCCACATATACGCACTTCACTTTTTCCTTTCTTCATCACCGGAACAATGGGCGTAGCCCAGTCACTCCAGTCGACCTTTGAAAGAATGCCGGATGTCTCCAAATTTTGCAGTTCAGCATCTATCTTGGGACGTAAAGCATATGGCACCAGGCGCGCCTTGTGGAACCTTGGGTTAGCATCTTTGTCCAGTTCAATTTTTGCTTTTAGGTGTTTTAGTTTACCAATGCCTTTCTCAAACACATGTGCATTAGCCTCCAATAACCAGGGACGTGCAGAGGGGGGGGCTATGGGGGCTTGAGCACCTGCCCCTTTTGCTCCTTGCCCCCAAGTGCCCTTTTGGGCAAAAAAAAAAAAAAATTTTTTTTTTTTTTTTAATTTCCTATTCCTAAGCCCTCCTCTGACACATAATAACATACTAAAATTATTTATTTTATTTTATTATTATTAATTTTGTATTTTGCAAGAAAAACAACATAATAAGCCCTCCGGTCACGTACCAACACTACATTCCCCACAATGCAACAGTGGTAGTAGGGGTGGGGCCAATTCGATCCGGAGTCGTGTCTCATGAACCCAGAGTAATAAGACCTGCCTCACATTCACATTAGGGTCAGTGGGGGAGCTGGTCCCCTTGGGGGCATTGCCGTTCGGGGGGCATGGCCCCACCCCTACTACTACTATTCAGCAAATCCCTTTCAGTTTGCAGCCAGCTACAGCATGTGGACTGAGTGAGTAGCACTTTAGCTAACAGCTAGCCAACTTTTCATCGTAACATGTCCGCTGTGTGGAAGTATTTTACACTAAACACCACAAGACAGCAATGTGCAATGTCTGCATAGCCATAGCGCCACATTAAACTGCGGTCAAGTTGGTTTTATGTTGGACATTCGAGCTCCGGGGCTTCAGCGGGATGCCACTCTCGCTGAACCGAAACAGGGAGACCGACCGCGGCCAGCTGCGGCCAGTCCGACCCGCTGTCTGACGTCTCGTAGGACGGACAGGCGGAGAGCGGCTGACCAAAAAAAAATCTTATATCACCCCCTTAAAATAAACATTGAACCAGTCCGTCCCTTGGCTTGTACAGTTATGTAAAATAAAATTGTAATCAAAACTTTTGGAATTGTAATGATTTCATTTTTTTTAAAGCAAAAACTTTTGTTTAAAAAACATTTTTTTAAATTAAATAGCTAATTTTTCTCTCGTGAACTTAAAAAGTTATTTGCAAAACATAAACTTTTATTTGCACACATCAGAAATCTTTTGTTGCGATTTTAGGCTCTGCCCACGACGTCATGTGAGAATCGCAAGCAAAACTTTGAATGACAAACAAAACTTAGAATAGCAAGCAAAGATTTCTGGCATGCGCAAATAAGTTTGTTTTGCAAATAATTAGCAACATAATTGCAAAAAATGTCAATGACCTCACTGAGGTCATTGACATTTTTCGAGACATGACCAACAGAAAACTGCTGCTGCACAGTTGTTTTAAGAAGGGGCAGATATGACAAGATTTTTTTCTTCTTCTACTACCTTTCATTTTATATCTTGTTTTTTTCTTTCATGTGTTTGTAAATTGTCTATGTGTTTTAAATCTGAAATGAATAAATAAAATAAAATGAATAAAAATAAATAAATAAGAAGAGAACAAAAATGGCAAAAATGCTTAAAAGTTGGAAGTTTGTTTTTAAACAGTTCACCATGATGGAAAAGAAGATTTTGGATCTTAGATTCAGTTTGGGGGAAAAAAGAAAGGCAAGAGACCGAAATAAATAAGAGACATTGTCCTCCACTCAACACAGAGAAGATGAGACAATGAGGAAAAAAGAGAAACTGACAAGAAAAAAAGAAGAGGAAAGATTGAAGAAAATGTATATAGGTACTTACAAATACACTAAGACACAAACAGAGATATAGGTCTAAATTTTGGTGGTCAGTTAGTCTCAGTAGGCTTTTCTCATGGTGATATGCATTAACAATTCAATTTTTGCTTTTGTTTAGTTTTCTTCTGCAGTTCCACATTAAAGTTTGATGCAGCTCTGCTTTTCTGAATGGACCATCTTCATCTCCACTGCAAGTGTAGCAAACCAGGCAGCTCTTTCTTTTATAGATTACAGTACACTAAAAAGTTGCATTGTGCCCTTGTTTATATTTTTTATAGTGTAATTCTGTAAAGACAAAATATATCTGGTGGTGTAGCTCTGATTTACATATCTTGCTAAATCGCAGGTTTGAATATTGCAATACTTTCCTATAACAAAGTAGACCTGCAGAAAGAAATTACTAATAAAATATTTTACATATGGATAGTTGTATGGTTTTCCTAAGCTTTGATAGTATATCTCACAATTTTGTAATTTATCATTGTTTATTAAACTGAAAGCTATGTGACTTTGTTAAAATTCTGTCCTAAAATGCGGTTGGATGTGCCCCCTTTTTTTTTGAGCACCTGCCCCTTTAGTGGGCTCTGCACGTCCCTGCTCCAGACACTTTAGTCGTGATCCATATTATTTTCCTGTCTTCTTTGTTAATGTTATGCAGCTCTAAGCATGACAGGTCTTCATCCTCACTGCTGTTTGTGTTGTCAGGATGTTCTGTAACTTTGTGCATTTCATTTGTTTTGACCCTTGATTTAGGTTTAAAGCCTTTTTCCTTTCCAGCTTTTCCTTTTTGAGTATCGATTTGGGTTGATTTGCATACCCTTTCTATGTGACCTTGTTTGTGGCATTTCCTGCATGTCTTTTCTCTAAACCAGCAGTCGTTTGCATTGTGAGAGGATTTACCACACCTGTAGCATTTTTGTTTTCTTCCATTTAAAGACATTTGATGCACTTCGTTTTCTAAGCTTTTATTTTGTAGCTCTGATGCACCTTTAGCTGCTGTTTCCATTGAGATAGATATTTCAAGTGCTTTCTTCAAATCTAGCTCTTTTTCAGACAGTAGCCTTTTTTGTGTGCTTGTACAATGCATGCCACATACTAATCGATCTCTCAAGGCATCGTCAAGTCCAGTTTTAAAGTCACAATGCTGCAAGAGTTTGCGCAGTTCAGCCATATACTCAGATATGCTTTCATCTTTCGTTTGATTCCTTTTATGAAATCTGAATCTTTCTGCTATCACTAGCGGTGCGGGATTCAAATGTCTCTGCAACGTATCAACAATGTCTTTATATCTATATCTATATATATTATATATCTTTCTTTCTTTCTCTCTATTAAAAAAAAAAATAATAATAATAATAATAATAATAAAATACATATTGGAGTGAGAGGATGGCTATAAGGTGTGAAGGGAGGCCATCTATAAATGGAAAAAAAAACAAAACAAAAAAAAAAACAATGTCTTTATATGACTTGCTTGAAGGTTTAGCCGGGCTCAGGAGATTACGAAGTAGATTGTATGTTTTAGCTCCCATTAGACTGAGGAGGACAGAACTTTTTTTCTCATCCTCAATATCATTAGCGTCGCAGAACAACTCCACTCGCTCTATGTATGATTCCCAGTCTCCACTTGAGCTGTCAAACTCTTCTACTTTTCCAACGGAAGCCATTTCAGTTTGCAGTTACTCACAGATCCGTTGCTAGGTTACGGTTTGTCTCCTGCTGTCAAGTTTTTTCTTCCTTTTTTTTTTTTCTTCCTTCCCTCCGGGTCAAAACTCACTCCGTGCAGTAGTTTGGGGTCCAGATTACTCGTCGCCAATTTGTTGTGTCTTTACTCCAACAAAGTATATTTTAAAGATGAAAGAATAATCCACTCGGTTATGGAAAAGAACGTGATTTTACTTGTCTTCAACTAGTCTCAACATTACACACAAATCACTACGCCGGCATATCACCTCTAGGTAACCCGGCAACTAGGGGAGTGGTTCCGCTGAAGTAAATAGTTCCGCTGTAATACACTACACCATTGATTTCGGTTACATTATACATGAATGCTCCTACAAGCACCCTGCGGATGTTGGATGTTGTCTATCACGGTGCACTAAGATTCATAACTGGCTGTGATTATCATACCCACCACTGCACCCTGTATTCACTGGTTAATTGGACATCATTAACCTCACGCAGACTCTTCCACTGGTACATTTTCATCTTTAAATCACTTCTTGGTCTGCTGCCCTCATACATCTCCTCCTACATGTCTTTGCATGAGTGCAGCTACAGCGTGCGCTCTCAGGACATGATCACCTGCAGTGTTCCATCAGTGAGGACTGAACTTGGAAAAAGGGCCTTCTCCTACTCTGCTCCTGCTTCCTGGAATATCTTACAAAAAGATCTGAAACTCTCAGCCCTGACCTCTCTGGATGGTTTTCAGAATCTGTTGGAATCCTGGCAAAAACCAATGCAGATTTGTTCCTGTCTTTGATTTTTTGTTGTTGTTGTACATCTACCTTATAATGTTTTTGCTACTTTTTGCTACTTTTTCTTTTGTTTTGTTTATTGTTTAATGTGTTTGTATCATTGATGTTCATCATTCTTTAGTTTGTAGCAGGTCGCTTTCGTAAATGAGCCCTCGAAGCTCAATAAAATTTACCTGACTAAATAAAGGTTGAATAAATGAATGAATGAATTATAATATTCTGTCAGTCATGTATAGAGCTCATAAAGAAGAATTATCATTTAATATCCAAATACTTTTTGTTAAACGTCAAAGCTGTTATAATCTAAAGGGGGCAGTTATTTTAGTTAAAGACCGTGTAAAGTAAATTTCAATATTTTCTTCAATAAACATTATAAATGTCATAATTGTAATGTTGTAAATGAGTAAAAAGTCTCAAAATTGTAGATAAATTAATTTTGGAGTTACTGTATAGATCAACCTGTGTATAAAGATATGTCTGTTTCAGGATTTTTTAGGTGTGTTTTGAATGTGACCGCGTTTCGTCATGCGGTCTTCTTAAGTAAAGCCCCACCCCCTGCGGCTCCAGCCGTATAAATTAGATCTTCGCCTCAGTGGAGCCGTTCACTCACGAATCGCAGATAGCATCAGATAGCAATAGCATAGATATTTTGTTCATTGTTAGCTAGCTAATCAATTATGCCTCGTTCGTGCATCTTCCCTGGATGTCGCAATGGTCAGGGCAACCGCTTGGTGACTTTATTTAAGTTTCCGAGAGATGACCGCCTGAAAAAACTCTGGATCGATTTTGTAAAAAAATTAAATAAATACCATTCTGATGCTAGCCTGGTTAAAACCAGACCCTTGTCCTTCACTTCGCTTTGTACTAGGGTCTGGGACTTGTCCCATAGACAATGATTTCTCCGGTCGATTTTTGACCGGACCAATCAGAGAACAGAAGGCGGAGTTTTGTTAGTTTAGCCTGGCGAGGTCCAGGCTATCAGATAAATAGCTCAGAAACCACTCGGTGGATATTTTTTCTGCTACCAGTGTGTAATTATATGGCTCTAATTTACTGACTGTTGGCCTAGATGAAACATTTGAGATAAAATTCAATTTTTTATCATTTATTTTCGTAGCGCACCCGAGGCTGTTTGGAAAATGTCAAACCGAAACTATTTAAATCCAGCAGATTTGACCATTTCGTGAATTGATTTAGGAACTGTTAAGCTCAGGAACACTTCTGATATAACGTCAGCTAAGAAATATATTTTTTCTCAGCAAAGAAATAATAGTTTTTTACCTTGTTTTCATGAAAATTCCTTCGTGGCGGCAGCCATTTTAACTGACGACGTCAGTCAACGTCGTTCAAAACTCCGCCTTCTGTTCTCTGATTGGTCCGGTCAAAAATCGACCGGAGAAATCGTTGTCTATGGGACAAGTCCCAGACCCTACAAAGCAAAGTGAAGGACAAGGGTCTGGTTTTAACCAGGCCATTCTGATGCAGGCTGTGAAGAACGATGCCGACCGTCACAGTGGTCACTGTCTGACTCAGAGTCTGAGTCTGGCTCTGGAGGTTCAAATGAGTAGGGCTGGAGGGCTCCAATTATAGGCTGCCAGCCTTCGCGAACATCAGGGTGCAGGACACGGGCGCAGTACTGCGCTGAAACCACGCCCACACGCTGACACGCCCCCAGCGTTTCAGACCAGGGCACAATTATGTTTTTTCATTATTTTTGAGACTTAGTTTTATAAGGTAAACAATGTTTTTAATCAGTCAGATTTATATGGGTGATTAATAACACATATTTATGCCGTGTGACAAACTCAAAACACACATTTAATTTTACTTTACACAGTCTTTAAACCTAAATATAGAACCAGTTCGAGGGGTCGGTCAACCTCAATTCATGGAATTGGTTTGTGGAATGATTTGGATACTGAAATTAAAAACGCCAAATCATTATTTACATTCAAGAATTTAATCAAAGCCAGATTATTACAAAAATATATATGAATTAGTTTTCTCGTGTTGTTTTGTAATTCAATAATTATGAGTTATTTTTGTTTTGTTACTTGCTGATGATTTTTTTTCTTTGAACCGACTGTTAGAAATAGAGGGTAGATATAATAAGATTTTCTCTTCATTCTGCCACCCTTCATTTTATTTCTTATATCGTATAGTCACATTTGTGTTTTTTTTGTGTGTGTGTGTGTGTTGTATTTTAAAATGAATAAATTTAATTAAAAACAGGTAGAAAGAAGAAAAAATCTTATTATATCTGCCCCTTTTTTAAAACAATCAGTTCAAACAATCAATTCAAACAGTAATCATCTATAAATAACAGAACAAAATGAATACTGTAACTCATCCCAATTTTAAATACATTTCACATTAAACTAATTTATATGTATTTTTTTCAACAATTTACTTTTTATCATTCTCTTAAACATAAACATTGACTTTGCTTTTTTTACATCATTTTCCAAACCATTCCCTGTACTGTATTGAAATAGATCGTCCCTTTAAACTGGTTTTGTACTATGGTTTTACAAAAATCTCTGTTCCCTTAAGATTGTAGCAACTTTTTCTTATTACAAAATGCATTTGAATGTTTGAAGGTAGTGTGTGGTTCTGAGCTCTATACATAACTAACAAAATATTATAGTCCACCAAATCATACAACTTCAGTAATTTCAGTTGGTAAAATAATATACTTGATGGATGACAGTAATGCTTAATTGTGATAATTCTTACAGCTCTTTTCTGTAAAACAAAAATAGTCTTTGTTATAGTTTTACACGCTTTCCCCCAAACATCAACACAATAAATTAAATGTGGAACAATGATTGTGTTATACAGCAAGTACATAGCTTTATCATGTAATAAGTCCTTGACATTATACAGTACTGCAATAGATTTAGATATTTTAATTTTTAAAGAATTTATGTGCAGTTTCCATGACAGTTTATCATCAATAATAATAACACCCAAAAACTTCACCTCACTCACTCTACAAATCTCAACACCCTCAATTTTGAATGGAACATCAACAGTTTCCTTTTAATTACTAAATATCATGTACAGTAATTAGTTTTATCTAGGTTTAATGATAACTTGTTTAATTTAAACCAATTTTGTAATTTGACATCTTCATCAACTCCAACATCTGTTCCAAATCTTTACCAAAAAAAAAAAAAAAAAAGTTTATATATAGTTGTTTATATTATTCATACAATTTGATGAAACTGAACATGGTTTAAAAAAAAGTTTAAAGCTCCTCATTATCTACAATTTTTGGGGGCTGTTTAGCATAATTTTGGGTAAAGCATCCAAATATGCCACGTACACACGTAACAGTTAAAATCAACGGTAATGATTTAGACTGGATCAATAAACAATAAAGTTGATACATATTTTGAGCTAATGTTGACTAACAATTCAAATTACGGTACAAGCAAACAGAAAACAAATGATGGGGTAATTTATTATTGTTAATGCATTTTAAGCTGCCTGGCTTTGTCTGACAAAAGGTGCATATTTGCAAAAAGTTAAACAATAAATGATCATTTTACATTATTTAAAAAAAAACTAGTATTTGCCTTACATAGAACAGGTCAGGCCAAGCTTATGGTGTATTTTTTTTTCTTCTAAATACAACATTTACTAATAAACAAGATCAGGAAAAAGAATAAGGAAGAAGAATATTTTGTTGATGAGGTTACAGTTTTAGCTCTGCTTGTCATTTTTTATATTATTGTGTACTGTGCTTGCAGAAAATATTGAAATTTAATTTTCAAGACTAAATTCAGCAACATGTATTAAATATTAACTGTTTGGTTGCTGGGGCATTGATATTATTATAGTTTGTTTTGTTTATGATTCGTTGTAAACTTGCAGAACAAAAATTGAGATATGAAAAAGATAAACCCAAACACATCAAAACAGTTACAATTGTGGTAGAAAGTGTCTTGGGGGGCGGGGGAAATAAAACATGCACTTCTGTTTTCTTTTGAGATGGAGAACCTTTTTTATGACTTGTTTTTCTAAAGAAGGCCATGCGTTTTTAAAATGTTGTAGTTTAGTGCGTTTATTCTGAAAACAAAACTGGACAACATCCGGTGTGATCTCAGTATTTGTTGGTACTCATCGTCAACTTGACGTTCATGACGTCACTGGGCCACGGTCCGAGTCAGCGCGAGTTTGCCTGGCCTGCAGAGACCCGGATGAGTGATTTCAGAATAAAAACTGCACTTTCCGCCTTAAAATTTGTAAGTTTAATCATAATATTGATGATTATAATAATAATGATAAATATACTGACATTTTGTTTTTTTCTTTGTCACAACAACACTGAAACGACGAGGTCAATTTAATTACATTTTGGTTTGAATGACATGGGATTAACCTGTCTAAATGAATTTGAATGGAGAGAAAAAAAGAATCCCATAATCATGTGACCGACAGACAGACAGATTGTGTCACGATGAAGTCAGGTGAACTCTCGTGGTGCCTTCACGTTACCTTCCAATAGCTGTTCGGCATTGATTTGATGTTTATTCATTCATTTTAAAAGAATACAAGACAGTTTCATCAGATACAAGAATACAAGTAGGATAAAATGAAAGGAGCAGAAAGAAGATGAAATCTAATTATATCTGCCCCTTATTTTACAGTTTGTTCAACCAATGATAACCTTCAAACTAAGCTGTTCAAGCTGTTCGGCATCTTTCAGTGACTTTCACTTAGTGAAAACCCCAATTTTTGACGTCGTTTCTGAGTCAGTATTATTGAATAAATAAACTACTTTTCTTTACCTTAATCAAAAATGTTGCACTCTTGTAAAAAAATTGCTTACGTTTCTTTTTTCCCCCATTTCAGGTCATCGCTTGCATTCTGAAAGTATACTTTCCGAGCAGACACTGAATGCATCACCGTTTCGCCGGTATCGAGTCGTAAGAAAGTCGTCTCATCACTTCCGTACAGGGGAAAAACACAAGGAACGAGGTAAAATGTCTTTTTAGTGCTGTTTTTAAGCTTCGTTTCCTCTAGACATTTATTTTAAATATATATATAAATATATCAGACGATAGAACTCTCCGTCTGCTCAACAAGCCGACCATTTGTCTGTAGCTCCGAGCTGCAACTCGGAGAAAAAAATAATAATTTACCCCTAAATTCTCAGCAAAAAGACGCCGGTTTGTAAATATTTTACCACGAATAAGAATGACCTTACATGTCCAAAATAAATAGTTATAAAATAGCATTTGTAGCCTGTGTTGGCTAGCTTTGAGTGCTACCTACCTACTTCCGCATTGGTGCCCGTCCGCCCTGTTCAGGTTGTAGCTTGTTAACCTGCAGTGAGTTGTTCTGTCATTCACTCATTCAGGTGTTTCAAACAATGAGGAAGAGGTTACACATGGACATGTGTACATTTACTATTAATCTAAGTGAGGAAATAGCTGGTTAAACATAAAGACGCTTCACTGGAGAAAGTTTTGATCATGTATCTATTTTAAAAAAATGCAACTTAAAATTACAAATCTCAATTTTTGTACCCACTTTTCACGATTAGTTATGTTTTTTTTTTTTTTGTTAGCAAAATATCATGACCCACCAGAGAAACTCTGAAAGTAATTAATGGATGCGCCTCAACATTAACTTTTGGGGTAAACTCAATTTAAGAAAAATGGTTTAAAATGAATAAATTATCATTAAATCTAGATAAAACTAATTTTATGATATTTACAAATAGACAAGGAACTGTTAATGTCCAGTTTAGAGTGGATGATGTGGAGATTAGTAGCGTCAGTGAGGTGAAGTTTTTAGGTGTTGTTATTGATGAGAAACTGACATGTAAGCCTCACATAAATTATTTAAGAACAAAATTAGCTAAATCTATTGCATTGTTGTATAAAGTCAGGGACTTGTTTAATGATAAAGCTTTGTATATGTTGTACATTACATTAATTGTCCCACACTTGGTCTATTGTATTGAGGTATGGGGGATACCTCAATACAACTACAAATCCGGTTTTTGTTTTGCAGAAAAGAGCAATAAGAGTTATCACTCGAAAACATAGCCATCATCCATCTAATGTATTATTTTGTAAACTGAAATTATTGAAATTTCACGACTTGATTGATTATAAAATTGTATTAGTTATGTGTAGGGCTCACCAAAATGCATTAGGTCAATTATCACTTGTTTTATTTGTTGTAGCACTTTGAGATTTTTATTAATGAAAAGTGCGGTATAAATTGAATTCATTTTTATTATTATTATCATTACCTTTGAGCATCCAGAGAATTTTTACAAAGAGAGAAAGCTGCTATAATCTTAAGGGGACGGAGATGTTCATAACAACTAAATTTAGAACCAGTTTGAAAGAACGATTTACCTCGATACAAGGAGTGAGATTGTGGAATAATCTGGAAAATGATATTAAAAGTGCCAAGTCAATGTACATGTTTAAGAAATTGATCAAGTTTGGCTTGCTAAAAAAATACGAAACTGTATACAGGTGGTCCCCGACTTACGAGCGCTCTTACTTACGAGGTTCCGGACTTACGAGCTGGCGAACGAGCAGTAAATTTGTAACGAACATACAAAAAATACAGCACTTTCATGTGTTTTTAGATGAAAGTGTGTTAGCTAACCATTTGGAAACAAGTTTCTGAGCATGTTTATGAACTAGTATGAACATTTGTGATGAAAAATGAGTGTTCGTAGTAGCGCTAGCATAAATTTTCCGACTTACGACCGAAAATCCAGATTTATGAGAACACGTGTTTCGTGTTCCACGAGATTACAGTACGTCTTAAGAGATACTCAGAGGAACAGAACTCGCTCGTAAGTCGGGGACCACCTGTAATGTGTACTCATATAAATTGTTGTTCTAAAAGGATTTCATTTTTTTTGTTTTATTGTTTTACTAACTGAAGAATGCTATTGTTTGAATTTTATTTATGAGAAAAAAAGGGGCAGATATTATAAGAATTTTTTTCTTCTCTCTGCTTCCTTTCATTTCATTGTATTGGTTTTCTTTTTGTTGTTGTTGTAAATATAATTGTTGTAAATATAATTAATTTGTTTTTAGGATATGAAATGAATGAAGAGTTATTATTATTATTATTATCAAAAGATGGCTGCCACAGCTAAGCAGTCTTCGCAAACACAGAAACGGCCTCATAACTCAGATCGTGCTAAAACTGATTTTGGTCGTAGCTGAGAGTCATCCCCATCACATAATCTGAGCACAGCTGATCACGAGATATCCTAAAGTGGGTGTGTTTTTTTTAAAATTTTATACAGAATTAGTGTATTTGCATTAACATGTTTGCTTTTTGTTTGTTTTGTTCTCCAGCAACAATGGACGTGGCGCATGAAACCAGCTTGCTCATCGAGGAGATAAAGAGACTCGGCAGTAAAAGTGAGTCGAGACCAGCGTGTCCCACAAGTCATGTGATGCTCATCAGCAGTCTGACGTTGGCTCACTACCTCATCTTTGCAAACATTACTGTATTTTCTGGAGTATAGGTCGCACCTGAATATAGGTCGCATTGTCCAATTATTGCCAAAGAATTGGAAAAATCCATATACTGTATAGGTCGCACCTACGTCAAAATGTGGACCGTGTTTAGCTCTGCTGCAAATGTCTGCCACAGGAGCGCACAGCAAGGCTTTTAAGAAGATTAACACTTAAAAACAATTATTTGTTTGATAAAAATTATAGCAAATATGTGTCTGAGCTGAACTTTTCTTTAATAAATGAATAATTTTAGCAGGATAAACACCTAAAAAATATATTTGTTAGCTGACATTATTGTAAGAGTGTGTCTCAGTTTAATTTTTGTTAATAAATTATTACAAATCAGCTTATTTTATAAAAAGCCAAATATAGGTCGCACCTGAATATAGGTCGCAGGGCATGCAAAAATGATAAAAAGCCGTGACATATATTCCGGAAAATACGGTACTTATAAGAACATGTTACAGTACCCTGCCACAAAATCATTAAATTATTCTTAATTGCATGGTAAAGTCTTAATTTGCTTTAGGCTAACGTAAAAAGCTTCTGTAATTTATTATTTGGTTATTTTTAGGTTTTTAGCAAATTAAACTGCTTAAAATAAAACACTAAACTTTTTTTGCTTCAAAATAACCTAAAGACATTAAAGCTCTACTGGTTTCCTTAATCTCCTTTATGTGTTGTGAATAATTAGTTTTTAACTTCTTCACAAATCTGCATTGGTGTTTTTTTCCAGACTCGGCTGGTCAGACCACTGTGAAATTCGGCGTTTTATTTAATGATGACCGCTGCGCCAACATTTTCGAGGCGTTGGTGGGCACTCTGAAGGCCGCCAAGAAGAAGAAGTTGATCGACTTCCAAGGCGAGCTGCTTCTGCAGGGCGTCCATGACGACGTTGAGATTGTTCTGCTGCAGAAATGAACCCAGATATTTGGTTCGGACCTTTTTTCCTGACCGAATCCTTTAAAAAAAAAAAATGGCGCTCCTGCAGTGTCTGAGCTTTTGCATTATTTGTTTTTGTCCTCCATTTACAGATCCCGGTATTTAAAGGTGCACATTGCAAATTGTGAAATAAAACATAAATTAGGTTATCCTGAACTAAATCAAATGGTGCAGTTTGAAAGTTTACTCCTGTAAGTCTCCAGATGTGGGTATGCACTCGGTGTAAACAAAGCGCTTAAGTCAAATGATCGACCTACTTTAAGATCGCTGTCGTCTGTAGGTAAACAAATAAGGCAGAATCAGACTTTTTCATGTCTTTGTCGTCAATGACCTCTTTTCAGTCTCTTCGGCTGTTTCTGTAGGTAAACAATCACTCGTGGTAGTTTGTATCTGGACACAAATTTCACTTACTAGTTCTTAATTTAAGGACACATCAATCATGAATATGAGAAACGACAAACGTTTTACTGTTTTCCTTTTTTAACCAATCTTTGGGACTTTGCAATGAGTGCCTTTAAACTGAATCTCAATAACTGCATGTAAACATGTAGACCTGACTGCGTGGGGTTTCAAATTTATTGTGTCAATGTTAAGGACTTGTGGGTTTTAGAGGGCGTTAAAAGCCCTCTTTACCCATAAGAGCACAAGAGTCATAAGAAAGCAAACCCAAAATTATAGATTTCATTCTTCCAGTTTTTCAATGTTAAGTTAAACTAGAAAGTTCCTGGAGAAACTTTGATGGGGACTGCCAGCCTGCTGCCAATTAAAAAATAATAATTTGACAATACTATGTGTTGGGGTTCGCTCTCAACTACCACTATACCAAATTTCAGTTGAATACATGTAACTCTGAAAAATGGCTGAGTTATCCCATTTTTCTCTTTTAGCTAAGGCGGCCATCTTAGATTTTTGACTTGCATTAGGACTGTATAACAACTCGCTCCCAGCTACGACCATACAAAATTTCAGCTCAATATCTCAAAGAAAAAACAAGTTATAGTCAATTTTGTGTTTGCTGAGGTAGCTGTGGCAGCCATATTGAATCAAAATGGCTCTAAACATTAATTATTTCTAGAGATGCATCTGCATACTTTCTGTGAGTTTCAAACAAATCCTACAGTGACTTTTCAAGTTTTCTTCAGGGAGCTCTCCACTCTAAGCCATGTCATGCAATTCTGTCAGGCATTTTGTACGGGAAAAAAATTAGTACTGTATTTACAAATTATGTCGCCATGGTAATTCAAAACGCCAATAACAGTAAGACGCATAACGGCGCCGAGCCGGTCGTTTTGATATAATATTCATGGTACACTTTGCAGTTCGAGCTGCATTGATATGAATGGAATAGTAAGATATAAATAAAGTTAAGAAACCCTAATTCAGGTGGATAATAATAGGTGGCTGCCATTCTACAGTACTGTAAAATCTGGCAACCCCAAAAAAGTTAAGGATTTGTGTAAATTAAGGAGCTAATGCTCCAGAGAATTAAAAGTGAGCGCATGTCACTGTATAACTTTTTATTTTTGCTTCACACTAAATCTGCTACTATTTGTCTCTTTGCTGCATTACATTTTTTACTCAAGAAAACATGTTCGAAATGCCCCGAGATGGCGTCATTTTTTACTTGGGCGCCGCCATTTTATCAGCTGCGAGCATCGTTTTTCTACAAAGTAGACACTCAAAGCGAGAATGTGATGTTCTGTCATTTTTTAAAATTACGTTTTGCCTTCTTTGCCTCGGAAAAAATTAGTACCGGTAGATAGAAACCGGATGCCTTTTATGATGGTTTTAATGTTAGGAAAAGTGTTTAACGGCACCTTGAGCAAACTTTTTTACACTTTTAATGGGGGCTCTTAATAGTAATAGCTGTGAGAGGTTCCTCAAAAGGTAGTTATTTTCTAAATATGAGGAATTATGATGATGGATATTGTTTTTAAAAAAGAAAAAAGTAATGAATTTGTGGTATGATTTGCAGCGTTTTCACATTTACTGTCCCCAAAATGTCTGTTCAACTCGATGTTTACACAATCCACGTTGACTACCTCTTGTGGACTTTATTCAGACTTTTGGAAATCCTTTACTAGAACACAAAAGTGCATTTTAAAAACCGCTGCTGCTTTTTGTGCTAAAGATGTTTGTTTTTTCCAAGTTTTCACCCATCACCGTGAATGGATGACTTCTCCATCCAACCAACTTGAAAACGGTGAATGCGATTACGGTTTGATTGGTGGTAACTGAATATTGTAACTCTCAGGACCAAATGTACAAAACCAAAATGTGTGTAATGTCTTGTGGCTTTATTTCATGTTGTGCATTAAACTGTTGTGTTTTTTAAGGATCCGGTGCGACTTCCAAATCACAAAAACCTGAAACCTTTTTTCAGTATAAATAAAACCGGAGAGTCCGGTAATTTGTGTCGTCACCACGATCCTGCTGTTGCTCTGAGGTGGGTCTCATGAATCTGGATGAAAATTACAAAGTTTGATCAAAGCGCTGGGCCGATACCTTAAATTATGTCTAAGAATGTTTAAATTACATGTTCAAGTGCATCGTTACTGTATTTTATATGGGGAAGAACAGGTTTTTATAGAAACTGATGGTTCTACTGTGGAAAACCGGAACGAATAAAACTACACTTGAAGCCTTGAAAAACATTTTGTTTTTATTTGTCTCAAATTACAAAGTCTCTACCTTAACATGTAACTTGTAAATCAAATTACAGGTGATTACAGTAAATATAAGAAACAGCCTTATTACTTCTTTTTTTTTGTAATTTTATTTTAAACTCGCTCTCCATGAACCTCTATTGAATCCAATTGTAATAAACACATTTTTCTGTAAGAAGTAGTTAAAAACAACACCATGTACGGAAGAACATTGTTGGCACACCAACAAAACAAAAAAAACTTGTGAAAAGTTTATTAGCTAAACAACATGTTTAACATGCAGGTGCTGGTCATAAAAATAGAATATCATGAAAAAGTTGATTTATTGCAGTAATTCCATTCAAAAGGTGAAACTTGTATACGTATTATATTAATTCATTACACACTGATAATTCAAATGTTTATTTATTTTAATGTTGATTATTATAACTGACAACTAATGAAAACCCCAAATTCAGTGTCTCAGAATATTAGAATACAGTACAGTATTAAGACCAATAAAATAAAGATTTTTAGATGCATTAGCCAACTGAAAAGTATGAGCATCACTTGATACTTAGTTGGGGCTCTTTTTGCCAGGATTACTGCAGCAATGCGGCATAGCATGGAGTCCATCAGTCTATGGCACTGCTCAGGTGTTATGAGAGTTGGGTCTGGTGTATTGCATCTTCCTCTTCACAATACAGTACAGTACCCCATAGATTTTCTATGGGTTTAAGGTCAGGTAAGTTTGCTGGCCAGTTAAGAACAGGGATACCATGGTCCTTCAACCAGATACTGGTAACTTTGGCACTTTGTGCAGGTGCCAAGTCCTGTTGAAAAATGAAATCTGCATCTCCATAAAGTTGGTCAGCAACAGGAAGCATGAAGTGCTCTAAAAATTAATGGCAGACGGCTGCGCTGACCTTGGACCTCAGAAAACACAATGGACCAACATCAGTAGATGACGTTTTACCCCAAACTATCAATGACCGTGGAAACTTGACACTGGACCTCAAGCAACGTGGATTCTGTGCCTCTCCTCTCTTCCTCCAGACTCTGGGACCTCGACTTCCAAAGGAAATGCAAATTTTACTTTCATCAGAGAACATAACTTTGGACCAACAGTCCCAGGCGAGACACTTCTGACACTGTCTCTTGTTCAAGAGTGGCTTGACACAAGGAATGTGACAGCTGAAACCCATGTCTTGCATGTCTGTGCATGGTGGTTTTTGAAGCACTGACTGCAGCTGCAGTCCACTCTTTGTGAATCTCCCCCACATTTTGGAATGGGTTTTGTTTCACCATCCTCTCCAGGGTGCAGTTATCCCTGTTGCTTGTACACTTTTTTTCTACCACATCTTTTCCTTCCCTTCACCTCTCTATTAATGAGCTTGGACACAGAGCTCTGTGAACAGCCAGCCTATTTAGAAATAACCTTTTGTGTCTTGCCGTCCTTGTGCAAGGTGTCATCTTTTGGACAACTGTCAAGTCAGCAGTCATCCCAATGATTGTAGCCTAGAACTAAAATGAAAGACCATTTAAAGGCCTTTTCAGGTGTTTTGAGTTAACTAGATGTTAATTAGCTGTGTGGCACCAGGTCTTTTCAGTATTGAACCTTTTCACGATAATCTAATTTTCTGAGATACTGAATTTGGGGTTTTCGTTAGTTGTTTCAACATTAAAAGAAATAAGCATTTGAAATCAGTCTGTGTGTAATGAATGGATTTACGGTAATAGACAGGTTTCACTTTTTGAATGGAATTACTGAAATAAATAAACTTTTTCAGGATATTCTAATTTTATGATCAGCACCTATATTTGAACAGTGAATATTCAGCCATTATAAAAGCATTTATTTGTGCCAGTCCCAAGACTGGATAAATGGTGAGGGTTACATCATAGATTCAGGTTGTAAATCTATGACTGGCTTACTTGCTCTATGAAAGGCCTGGTTTAAAACAACCCCCTTTTTGCTGCCGTTAAAGGTGCAGTCTGCAGTTTCTGTAGTGCAGTCTGTAAGTTTTCTAAAAGTATATTTTTAACATATTTCTTCACTCTGTCACTATCTCCTGACAGACTGATGTTAGACAAAGTAATCTCTGAAAAAAAAATATAGTCCCCTTGCTTCTCCAGGTGGTAAATAACCATTTCTAAAAAGCCACAGTGACTCGCCGTTAACCAGCCAATAAAAACAGAGTTTTTAACCAGCCAATAAAAACAGAGTTTTTAACCAGCCAATAAAAACAGCTTATCACTTCTCACGCTCCTAACCCACGCCCCCGCCTGTCCCCCCGCGCACGTTCTCGTTCAAAGAATTGCAAAGCGATGCAAAACTGTTTTGTATGTGACACAAATGTATTAAATTCCTCTTCTTCATCCCTGATCTGGACTTTTCTTTTTTCTTTTTTTGCCAAAAGTCAAGTGATCGCTTCCTCCTCCACTGACTCCATGACTGAAATGAGGAAATGGATGAATTTGTCACGAGCGAATTAAACTCTGGTTCTACGTGGCTGCGCGAGGCTCTGCAGATTTGCTGGTGTTCTGGTGTGCTGGACCAGCGCTCCATGTTTTTATTTTATTTTTTAGAACGTTTTATTAACATATAATCACAGAGCTTCGCAGTGGCTGCCACAGGACATGTAGTGGAGGCGGAGCATTCAGAGGCTGCAGCGAGAGCAAGGGGGAGCAGAGCCATATATGGCTCTGAGTGGTGAGGTACCAGAATGCTTTCCCTGTTGAAAAAGTCCAGCGTTCTACAAAAACTGCAAAGTACACCTTTAACTAACGGACTAGAAATAGGAGTTTATAGTGACCGCTGATAAAGGAGCAGCTGAAAGACAAAGGAATAGATCAATACATAATTATGTTATTACAAGATAAAACATGATGTTGTGATAATAGAATTTTAGATATGTGATCAGTTATATTGTCATAATGCAAAAGCATTTTGTTAGAATATAAAAAAAGTGTAGGAATGTGAAAGGATCATTTTACACCATTAAAATTAAATTTTCACATTTTAATATGCATACTGTATACTGTATTTTTTGTTTGAATGGCAGTAGGAATGTGAAAGGATCATTTTACACCATTAAAATTAATTTTCACATTTTAATATGCATATATTTTTGTTTGAATGGCAACAAAATAACTATTTAAATTTAACTTTATCGTCTTCCAATGAAATTTATATTATTTACACAATTAAAAAAATATGTGTGTGTAAAAAACAACAACACACATTCTACCACACGTTACGGAGAGACTTTGAACGCAGCACGTAGTTGACGCCACACGCAGGAGGCGGAGCCATGTGACGTCAGGGGGTGGAAGAAAACAGCAGAGCAGGAATCAAAACAAGAGACGGGCACGCCTTCGTTCTTAAAGGTTATAGTATTCCTTAAACCAGCTGCAAAAATAAAAAGGGGAAGAAAAAAAAACAACAACGAATTGTGTTGTTCGACAGAAAAAACAAAAACACAAAAAGAATCAGAAAAGGCACCGTGAACGCACCACCGCTGCAGAAATGGAGTCCAAAGAAATGCCTTGACAGGAGCCGCTGATAGAGAGGTCGAAATCGACGCCGACGCTCGTCCGATCCGAGTAAAATGCCCAACCAGAAGAACAGCAAAGGGAAGAAGAGCAAACGCACGAACAGCAGCGGAGACGAGCAGGAGAATGGAGCGTGCGCCGCTCCCGCTGCGGCCGCCGCCGCGGCAGCACCCAGGACGGAGCACCGCTCCTCCGGAGGTAAGAGCCGTGGAGAAGTTTGGAGAGGCAGCCGGATCCTTCCGGGACCAAACCCCGGCTGCTCTGTGGCGCACACAGCCCTGCTCTCAGGAGCCTAAAATAAATAAACCCTCCATTAAGATGCAAACGCACGCGCAGAGGTTCCATTTAAGGCCTAGCGTAAAGTGACAGATGCAGTGTTGTGGCTGCAGGGGTTTTAAAACCAGGTCCAGGAAGATGGAGGATCTGGGCTCCGTTTGTTTACAATCGATAGCTGCACTTAACGTTGGCCCTTCCTGGTGCACAACTCGTCCTCACGTGGGGGTTAAGCGCGTGGCCTACCTGAGCACACCTGGATCCAGATGAGGTCAGTCTGGAGACCCGGAAACAAAACACGAACTGTTTACTTCAAGCAGAGGGCAGTCTAAAACAAGCTAAGCTGTTGAAGCTAAAAGCAAAAACACCAGCTAAAGAAGCTAAACTTGAGCTAAAAGCCAATTAATGTGAAGCTAAAAGTTAAAAGCACGAGAAAGTGGCTAAAGCTGAAGAGGATGAAAGGCTAGCTAAAAGCTAACCGTTAAAAGCACTAGCTGAAACATAAGATTGGCAAAACATTTGCTAGCTAGCTGGCTTCTTTAAATGCATAAAAGAAGCAAAAGTACAGCTAAAATCTAAAAGTAGTAATAGGTTAGTCATAAAATAAAAGCAACAAAAAGCTATTCAAAATAAACAGGGTTAAACGTTGTAAAACACTAGCTAAAGGTATCAAAAGGCTAGCTGAAAGTAACAACAGCCTAGCTAAAATAGTAAAGGTCTAGCTAAGTTTCAAAAGGCTAGCTAAAACCTCAAAGTAGCAAAAGTCTTACCAGAAGGCAAAAGTAGCAGAAGGCTAGCTAAAACCCCAAAATGGCAAAAGGATGGTGTGAAGTGTTGCTAAAACCTAAAACTAAGATTAACTAAGACCAAAGCATAGCCAAAATGCTAGTTGAAAGAATCAAAAGGCAAGCTAAAAAAATATATATATATATCAGAAACATAGCTAAAAAGTGAAAGTAGCAAAAGAGTGGTTAATTAAGTGTTAAAAGTAGCAGAATGAAACTATTTGAAAGTACCAAAGGACAATCCATCCATTATCTTCATCTGCTTCTTTCTTTTCGGGTCTCTCGAGGCGAGGGTCACTGGTGCCCATGTGTTAGAGGCGGGGGACACCCTGGACAGGTCTCCAGTTCATCACAGGGACACATGGAGACAAACGAGACAAACAACCATTCACTCTCTCACTCTAGGGACAGTTTAGAGTTACCAATCAGTCTAACATGCATGTTTTTGGTCTGTGGGAAACTGGAATGCCTGGAGAGAGCATGCAAACTCCACCCAGAATGGACCCGGGCTGGGATTTGAACTGGCGACCTTCTCGCTAAGCGGCAACAGCTCTACCAGCTGCGCCACCGTGCCGCCAGTTAAACATTTTTAAAATGTATAAAAGTTACAAAAAACAAAAATCACAGCGTCCATCTTCTAAATGGGCGACTGAAATAACACCAAGTACCAATAGCAAATAAAGTGAATGCTGAATCAACGTTCACACCATTGAATGAAAACAGAAGTAAACATAGTAATAATAATAATAATAATAATAATGAATTCAATTTATAACGCACTTTTCATTAATGAAAATCTCAAAGTGCTCATAGTGCACCTTAATTCCATAATACTGTAACTCTTCAGAAAAAGGCCATGGAGTAAACTGTGATGACTTCCAGTGAAGTCAGTTAAATTTGAGCAAATTTATTAAACTCATAAGTTTTTAGCTCATAAGCTTTTAGTTCATGAGTTTGTACGAAAGACAAAACGTTTCTACTTTTTTTTTTTTTTTTTTTTGAATGGCCAGAGGACCAGACTTAGCTTTTTTAGATTTTTCTACCTGGATTATTGAGCATGCATCAGGGTACTTTCTAAGAGTTTTGTTAAAATCCATGTGCAGGTTTGTGAGATATTTTGCTAACAGATAGACAATGACACACATGCAGGTAAATACATGATCGCCCCCACCAAAGTGCTTACGTACTTTGATGAGACATTCTTACCGGTGCGGTGCATATATCATCCTCTAAATAAATCAGACGTGGGCAATGTAGGGTGCGTGGGCCAAAAGTGGCCCTTGGACAATCTCCATCTGGACCCCAAATGTCTTAATTAAAAAGGAAACAGTGTTTTTTAAAAGTTGATGAAAGCCTGGACTTTATCTGACACTAATTTAAATAAAATACCTCAGACAAATATATCAAAAACATTTTGATTAAGGCTAAAACTTTTTTTTTAAGAGTTTCTCTTTCTAGAACTAAACTGAACCTTAAAGACTTCGAAAAGCAAAAAATTTCAGACCTGTATTTTTTCCCCCACATTGTTTTTCATAATATTTTTCACAACAGCCAGTTTACAAAAAGTACGAGATCTAATCTGATCAATGCACATCTATATTGGCGGGGTGTTCTCTCATTGAAAAACCTAGAGTAGTATGTGTTGGGCAGCTGTATGAACATCCAGGTGTTTCAAAGAAAATATTCAGTAGCAGAAAGCTTGGCAGCCTTGTTAAACTTAAATATAAAAATCAAACTTTAAATTAAAATAAAAAGTAGCTATTCTTGTGTATAAGCTGCAGAGTCAACAGAACATTTTGGTATCGATATCACAGATACTGATACCGATGCAATACTTTTGGCAATTATGCGGCATTTTGATCATCTTTAAGTGTTTATGATTTTTCTTTTGGATCCTTTATTAGTTAAACCCAGGATAGAATTAGGCACAGTTTATAAGTACAGTAATTAAAAATACTTTATTATAATAAAAATCTGATAAAAATACATGTACCGTAGTTACAAAACAATTTTCCCCATACCTTGTGATGGCTGGATTTTTTCCCCCCTTAAACAAGTGCACAAAATGATCACTCAAGAATAAATTAAAACATTGTGTTCAGAAACTATGGTAATTAAATAAAAATATCTCTTCATTGAACTCCTTTTCTGGATTTTTCTCTTAGTAGACAAACGGTACATATCATTCCGCTACAAATGTTATAAAACCGTAAAATATATTTAGGATATCAAGGAATAAAACAAAATTTCCCCTCTTAATCAAATTTATTTTCTGGCTTTGAAAAAATAACTACAAATCAAAAGTAATTAGTGAAAATACAATAAATAAAGTGTAAATAACTACAGTAAACAACTTCCAAAGCCAAACCTTTGCAAAGTTGCCTGCTCTGTGCTGTCGGCTCGCATCTTTGATGAAACCGCAGCAGTGCATGCAGGAAAAACTGAAGCAAAAGTATCAATCTCATTAACCGGTACACTTGTTTTTAATCAGTATCAATACCCATGTAGGTATTGATAATAATCGATATTTGGATAGATCCACCCACCCTTAAAGGGATTGTGACATGATGTTGGAAATTTGCATATTTGTCACAACATATATATCTTATATCATTCAGCTCTGTTCGTTTTTGCAAAATAAATTATAAATATATTAAAATTTCATTCCAAGTTATGGTAGTTTTTTCTCTGGGACACGCCCCTAAAAATCAGCGCACTTCCGCAAAACGTCATTGTGACGTACATGTGGGCACTGGGCTAAGGCAGAGCCTTGCCCGTTTGTCTGGTGTTTCAACTGCTTGCCATACAGATCATTTTTCTGAAAGATCGCCTCTTTTTTTTTGTGTAACTTGAAAAATGCCATCACGTTGTAGCGCATTTGGGTGTTCTAATATCCGCAGTGAACAAGTGAGCCTTCACAAGTTCCCAAAAGATGAGAAACTTTGCCTAGAATGGACAGTACAGAGAACGAGGGACCGATGGTGTCCTACTAAAGAATCGTATGTCTGCAGAGACCATCTTAATGCCGATCAGGCAACATCTGTAATTTTTTTTTTATTCATGGAGGGTTTATTAATGAAAGTTTTGGATGATTTACTGTCTTAAAAAGATAAATCTCAAACGCGACCGGGCCTTGCTGTTAGCTTAGCGTTAGCACAACAACAAAGACCCACATCACGAAGCTAACCCCACTTAGCAACTGTTTATGAAATAAACCGTGTCTAAATCACTTTTCCATTGATCGCTCTAATCATTTTATTTTATGCTCTATCAATGGAAAACTTTTTAAAGGAGACCACATATAGGTCTTTAAAAATTTTCTGTTATGTCTGTGTGCTATCTTGACAATATTAATTCATTTTAATACACAAAATAATTCTTAGATAATCAATTATACCCTTTTTAATTCTGCCATTTTTAACTTTCGTTTTGAACGACCGGTTTCTGATACAAGTTCTGAAGTCCACGCCCTTCAACGATCTGTTTACGCCCTCTGTAACAGCCAGTATCTGTAATGTGTTGTTGTTTTAAAATTAGCTCTTTTTTTATTACTCATTTGACTTACTGTTAGTGCTAGCTTAAGATAACTTACCGAAACCCGTCTGAGCGCGCCGCAATTTGCTGCTCCTTTTAGCATGAGACCACCCGAATCCGATGCTAATGTTAGCTTGTTCCTCTTCCGGTGTTCGCCAGCTCCGCTCGTTGCACGCGGCGATTTTGGGAGTTATCGCTGTTCCAGTCAAGACAACACAAAGTTCACCAAGTGTCTCCCGTAAATTAATCCGTAAGGAGAAGGTCCTCGCTGCTGCGAGGCTGCAGCGAGGCTGTACAGTTGAAGCTCCGCTCCATCGCGCCAGAAGAGGGTCCCGTTGCCGCCGGTCCCTACGCCGGGGGTCTGCTCGTTTAATTTTTACCGGATGCGCGTTGGGAGCGATCGCAAATACACTAAAAATTGAACTAAAACATAAAAATAACAATTATACTTTATTTATAAAGCCATTAAAAAAACCACAGCTGCAACAAAGTGCTGTACACATGAAATTAAGAACATATAAACAAAAGATGAGATGAAATCATGAAAAACAACAGTCATGTGTTTAATACAGAAG
Organism: Garcialebias charrua; assembly: GCA_038048925.1. NCBI lineage: Eukaryota > Metazoa > Chordata > Actinopteri > Cyprinodontiformes > Rivulidae > Garcialebias > Garcialebias charrua. The sequence goes on from JBBPBX010000395.1 coordinate 45,850, forward strand.
TGGGTTGAGCCTAACCAGGGGTTGCTAGGTGAGGGGCTGGACTCAGGTTGTGGTGGGTTGTGGCAGATTGGCTGCGGTCGGCTGCGGTTTGTGATGTCACAAACCGCAGGAAGTGCAAAACGAACTGTATTTTATCAAAGATAAATAAATCTTGGAGTAAATAAACCACTGGGTGCATTTTTTTGGCCTTAGGACTGTTTTTTTATGAAGTAAATACCCAAAGTTGAGTAAAAAACATTAAAAAGTGAATTTTGAATATGTGATCCCCTTTAATACACGATGCAGCTTTGAAAAAACGTGCGGGAGGTTCATGTGGGTTCATCATTCTTAGCATCGAATAAACAAATTATTGTTAGCACTTGAATGTATTAAAGGAGACCACATATAGGTATTTAAAATTTTTATGTTATTTCTGTGGGCTATCTTGACAATATTAATTCATTTTAATACACAAAATAATTCTTAGATAATCAATTATACCCTTTTTAATTCTGCCATTTTTAACTTTCGTTTTGAACGACCGGTTTCTTGAAGTCCACGCCCTTCAACGATCTGTTAACGCCCTCTGTAACAGCCAGTATCTGTAATGTGTTGTTGTTTTAAAATTAGCTCCTTTTTTATTACTCATTTGACTTACTGTTAGTGTTAGCTTAAGATAACTTACCGAAACCCGTCTGAGCGCGCCGCCATGAGCTGCTCCTTTTAGCATGAGACCTGCCGAATCCGAAGCTAATGTTAGCTTGTTCCTCTTCCGGTTTTCGCCAGCTCCGCTCGTTGCACGCGGAGATTTTGGGAGTTATCGCTGTTCCAGTCAAGACAACACAAAGTTTACCAAGTGTCTCCCGTAAATTAATCTGTAAGGAGAAGGTCCTCGCTGCTGCGAGGCTGCTGCGAGGCTGAAATGAGGCTGTACAGTTGAAGCTCCGCTCCATCGCGCCGGAAGAGGGTCCCGTCGCAACCGGTCCCTAAGCCGGGGGTCCGCTCGTTTAATTTTTGCCGGCTGCGCGTTGGCAGCGATCGCAAATACACTAAAAATTGAACTAAAACATAAAAATAACAATTATACTTTATTTATAAAGCCATTTAAAAAAACACAGCTGCAACAAAGTGCTGTACACATGAAATTAAGAACATATAAACAAAAGATGAGATGAAATCATGAAAAACAACAGTCATGTGTTTAATACAGAAGTGGGTTGAGCCTAACCAGGGGTTGCTAGGTGAGGGGCTGGACTCAGGTTTGAGGCAGAGCCGTATATATAGAGAGTTCTGACACTCTTTGAAGTCGCCAACTGGCAGTCAATCGTTCCAAACAACGGCCATGGAAACCTTGTGGAGCTGCGCCCTCTGGCGGCAACGGAGCGCTACTGCAGGCAGAGTCAGACTGTTAAACAGAGCATGGAACAAATCGCCCCCTCCATGACCCACGTGACTTCCGCATTCCATTCTTACAACGGATCTCTATGGAAGTGTCGCAACTCTCACTTTATATGGCTCTGGTTTGAGGTGATTGGCTACGGCCTGTGACGTCAATAACTGCAGGAAGTGTGAATCCTGGTGTATTTATCAAAAATAAATAAATCTACTTAGAGTAAATAAACCACTGGGTGCATTTTTTTGGCACAAGGACTGTTTTTTTATGAAGTTAATACCCAAAGTTGAGTTAAAAAAAACATTAAAAAGTGATTTTTGCATCTGTGGTCCCCTTTAAAGTAATCGAAGGGTTATTATTCAGCCAATACAGTTATTGGACACTCGATCAATGGAAAAGTGATCTAAACACGGCTTATTTCATCCATCGTAGCTAAGTGAGGATAGCTCCATGTGGTTTCTCTTTGTTGTTATGCTAAGCTAACAGCGAGCGAGGCCCGATCGCATTTGACATGTATCATTTTAAGACAGTAAATCATCCAAAACTCTCATTAATAAACCCTCACGGAATAAAAAAAACTTACTGATGTTACTTGATCGTGCAGACATCATATAAAATACATAACAAGCAACCTGTGTTTGCTCATGATTTCTGTCGGCTATTTTTTTTTAGCATCGCACATGAAGAATCCTCCGTGATAATTGGCTTTATACACTCACAGTATATAAAGTAAAACAACATGAGCTCACGTTAAATATATAGTTTATCATCTAAAACACTACACACCTCCGATTATGTTTACACAAAGACTTACTCTTTTCCGACGGTAGCTTTCCTGCGTTGTTTAGATGTGGTAGCTGGGGGACTTTCTTTTAAAAATAGTAGGAATAGAATCCAGTTTTAAAAGTCTTCTGAATCTTACTGGAATCACCAGAACTAACAGAACTTCCAAAACTGAAGACAAATCGCTTAGATCAACACTAGAAATGCTGCACTCGACATGCTCCGCCATTGATATTTACATATATTTACATGCGCGTTGGGGCAGCGGCTCCCCACGGGCACGTCACAATGACGTTTGCGGAAAATCTTGGATTTCTAAGGGCGTATCCCAGCGAAAAAATTACCATAACTTGTAATGAAATTTTAATATATTTATAATTTATTTTGCAAAAACGAACAGAGCTGAATGATACAAGATATATATGTTGTGTCAAATATGCAAATTTCCAACATCATGTCACAATCCCTTTAATGCTCAAGAAAAAAGTTGTGGCTTATACACTGGTAATTACGGTACATCATACAGTATTTTGCGGTTCGACTTTTGCAGTTTTTCAAAGTTGGACATGACACACAATTGGCTGATTGATGGATGAGCTGCACGAGCAGCATGGAGTTTATTCAAAAACATTTTTTTATTGTATTATTTAGCGCCTGCTGCACCTGTGTGCAACCCACAGGTGCAGGGAGAATCTCCCTCCTGCAGCTTGTCATGATTTCCGCTCTGCCACGCCCACATTTCTCCTGCAGTGGCATTGTGTAGGGTTTAACCCTTTGCTGTCCAGCTGCACCGATTGACTTGTCTTCCAGCTTAAAATTCAAAGTATGTGACATAGGGCTGGGCCATATCATATCGTTCCCGGTAATACTAGTAAAAAAAGCTTGCCCAGGCAAAAAAGTTACATCATGATATGCTAATTTTATGACGTAATACATTGGGGCGCCCCGCCCGCTTAATATCCGAGTGCTTCAAACGAACAAACCGAACTGCGCACCCCCCCTCCACCAGTCTGCGTGCAATACTAGCTAGCTAAAATGCTAAAAACAAACAACGCGCATTTAGCTTCTCTCCCCCCTGCTCTAAACTGCACAGGTACAGACAGATCCACTGTCTCCCCCGCTTTGAGCTGCGTGTGCCGGCTGCATCTCTCCCTCGCTCTAAACTGTCATTACAAATGCGCGGCTCAGCTGTCTCTTAAGTTCCACAGTCGGTCCATTACAAAGAGGCTTCAACACGGACAGTCCTGTGGGCAGGAGCAGAAGGCATCCTGCTGATTCAGTCTGCCCAAGAGGCAGGTGATCATCAGAGACAGATCAGTTAAAAAAATGAATCAGAAAAAGGATTCATTCCTGCAGGAATAGATGAAGCTGAAACACCAACAAGCTTCAGGGTCAGCTGGACGCCTTGTTACAAGTTCTGGAAGTTGCAGCTCATTTAAAGGCAACATATATTTTGTTGTAGGTTTCATTTATGCTCAACAGATTTTAAGATTCATTTTATTTAGTTGTTTTAGGAAACTACTAGCCTGGCCCTCGCCTTCCTGCACAGCTCCGCTCAATTCTCATTTCCCTTCACTGCACAGTCTGGGACTTCTCTCATTAACAACCATTTCTCCGGTAGATTTTTGTTCGGACCAATCAGAGAACAGAAGGGACGGAGTTTTGGACCCTAACCCACGCCCCCACCTGTCCCAGCGCGCAGAGCCCTATAAAAGGGCTCTGCCAGCGCGCAGTCAGCGAGCACCGGCATGTTCTCATTCAAAGCGATGCAAAGCGATGCAGAACTGTTTTATATGTGACACAAATTTATTAATTTCCCCTTCTTAATCCCTTATCTGGAGTTTTCTTTTGTTTTTTGGGCCAAAAGTCAAGTGATCGCTCGCGCCCTCCTCCTTCTCTCCCTCCGCTGAAATGAACAAGGAAATGGCTGTCACGAGAATTAAACTCGGGTTTTACGTTGCTGACCGAGTCCCATCAGATGTTCTGGTCTTCTGGTGAGCTGGACCAGCGATCCATGGTTTTATTGTATTTTATTAAAACGTTTTATTAACATATAAACACAGAATTTCCAGCGCGGCAGCCGGCAGCAAGAGAAAAGCTGCAGGAGGCGGAGCAGTTGTCAAGTTCACCAGAGCACGGGGAGCAGCCATATATGGCTCTGAGGGGAGGGAGCAGAATGCTTTCCCTGTTCAAAATATCCAATGGTTTTGTTCCTCAGCAGAGGCCACGCCTCCAGCAAAAATCGTTTTAAAATGGAGAGGTCCCAGACCCTAGTCTGAAGCGAAGTGAAGGACAGGGTGTGGTTTTAACCAGGCTAGGAAACTACACGTGCACTTTAGTTTTTGTGGTGGATTTTGTTGATCTATATTTTGTGCAGACTTTTTCAATCTAAATAACAGATCACTTTTATTTTTTATACTTGGAGACCGAATACTTTACTAAATAAAGTAATTTCAGTAAAATTACCCCTTGTTGTTTTTTAAAATTTTATATAATACTGCAAAGCAACATGTTAAGTTAATTTTGTCAAATAAATAAATTTGATTTTTTTTTTTTTTGGTTATATCACGAAATTTATCGTTATCGTGATAATGCTCTGAAATATCACGATATAATTTTTGAGCCATATTGCCCACCCCTAATGTGACATCGTAAAATCTTTAAGTCACAAAATATAAAAGCGTTAAAATTTACCGTCTATACAGTATTTAGTTGTTACAGTGTAATTGATCAAGAAGTGCATTTCTGCTCCGTGCAGCATCTGCTGCGTGCAGGATTAACCAGGATTAACCCTTTGCTGCCCTGCTGGGCTTCTCTTCTCTTGTACTACTATCCCTATTTCGCAGTTTTTCTCTTATCATAGGGGGGCCGGGAACCTAACACCCGCGACAAACGAGGGACTACTGTATTCCTAAAGAGAATCGGGTGCACATATTTTATCTAACATGCTAACGATGCTACAACAAGAAAAATCCTCTGTCTTAAAGAAAATGTATTTCCAGTTCTCTGTGCAACCTTTCAGTTGCTTTAAATATCTTGATTCGGCCCCGTGGGATAAAAATGTTTCCTCCTGCTCTAAAAAAAATAAATACAAATAAGACAACGATGCAGAATTTATTGTGAAAGTTGTCGCAAAACACTTCCTTAAACATCCAGGTCATCAGAGTGTGATGCTGGTGACTTTTGAGCGGGATGAATTCTCTGCTCTTCATCAAACGTGTGTTTTTCTTTACTCTGTGGCGAGCTGCAGATGCACTGTGCAGGAAAAGGAAGGAGGAAACACCCCCTTCCCGCGCGCGCGCGCACACACACACACACACACACACACACACACACACACAGTGTTATCATGAACTGAAACTTGTCCGGCTTTAAACCGAGCTGTGAACAGGCTCAGATGGCGCGGTGTAAACTCGTTAATAGATGCTTGTAACGAGCCTTAAATCACTGTTTGAACATCCTCACCTCTTGTTCCGTTTGTAGCGATTTAGCTCATGATGATTAAAAAATACACACGACCCGAAGCACAGCTGCTTCTCCAAATCCCTGCTTTGAGAAAACACCGTCTACAACGGTTCTCTGCTGTTTTTTTAACAAATCCATTACTGGGACGCTGAAGCGCTCTTTTCTGCTCAAACTAATGACGGAAAACCACGATAAAAATCACCCGTTTATAAATGGAGCCGTCAGATAGAATCATCTACATTTATTATTAGTGTTGTAAATCATACTGGTGTTATCTAAAAAAATGTTTTTCAACCACTGTTCCTAGGCACACTAGTGTGCCGCGAGTGATCGTCAGGTGTGCCTTGGAAATTATCAAAAAAGCCCCCCCCCCTTTCTACAACCTCTTTAAATTTAAGACCACATTGTTGTGGTACTGTTCGGGTGTATTTTTGAAGACATGTTAAGTGCAATTTGAAATAAGAAATGTAAAATATGATAAAAAATAAATTTCTGTGTTTATTTCATTCCTATTCAAGACAATTTGATAAGAATGACTATATATAGGCGGATACAGTGTATCTATGTTTACAATTTTAGGTTGGTGGTGTGCCTCTGGATTTTTTTCAATTAAAACACTGTGCCTTGGCTCAAAAAAGGTTGAAAAACACTGATCTAAAAAAGCTAGGTCTGGTCCTCTGGACATTCAAAAAACAAAACAAAGCAAAAAAAATTGTAGAAACGTTTCGTCTTTCGTCCGAAAGACTTCCTCAGTCTGAGCTGCTGTGTTCAACTCAGTCTTATAAATAGCACCCTCTCACAGTGGATCAACCTGGCTACCACAGCTAATCAGCATTAGCCAACTGCATTAGCGGTTAGCTGCAGTTTTATGGAGCTGAAATTAATCGCGGTGGTAGCTGGCAGACGTTCACAACACACTCAACTCCGATCACGCAAAATATCACTACGGTATAATAACGATTCTCTGTTTTCTCTCTTTTCGGTGCTGCTTCAGAGGTGTGTGCCACCCCGCTGGGCTGCAGCCTGAGCCGCTCCGTCGACCTGGAGAAGGACGACCACCAGCGCGTGCTCTGCAACAACGAGCTCTGCCCGTACAGCAACTGGATGCACCTGCAGTGCTTCTTCGAGTGGGAGAGCTCCATCCTCGTCCAGTTCAACTGCATCGGCCGCGCCCGCTCCTGGAACGAGAAGCAGTGCCGGCAGAACATGTGGACCAAGAAGGGCTACGACCTGGCCTTCAGGTTCTGCTCCTGCCGCTGCGGACAGGGTCACCTGAAGAAGGACACCGACTGGTACCAGGTGAAGCGGATGCAGGACGAGCGGAAGAAGAAGCCGTCGGAGAGGAGCATGAGCCGGAGCGCGGCGAGCGGAGGGGCCGCCTGCCCCGGGGACGGACCTTTTGACGAGCCCAAGAAGAGCAAGCAAGCAGGAGGTAAATTATCTCACCGGGCGTCCAGTCAGGACTTGCCTCGCAGACAATCAGTGGACCGACAGAACTCCACAGAGAGAGGAGCAGCAGGAGGAGGACTGTCCCCGCTCGGGCCTCCTCACAAATCTCCATGCGTCTCTCCAGGACAATCTCCTCCCACCGGTTTCACCTTCTCTCCCATTCCTGCTCCGGCACTAGCAGGTCTCCGTGGTTCCCGTCAGCTGGGGGAGTTCTTTAAATCAGCCGTGCACTCGGACCCGCAGAGGAAATACCTGCTGGCCGGGGGGGCTCCGAGTCGGGGAGGTGGCTGCTCCCTGGGAGGAGGAGGCACCGGCGGTGCAGCCGGCGGCCCTCACCTGGACCCCGGTTCGGTTCTCCCCCTGCAGCTCTCCTTCGCCCTTCACCACCGCATCGCCCCTGGGGGCGGGGGTGACGGCCCCCACCCTCACCCCGTGCAGTTCCTGAGGAGGCTGGACCTCTCGGAGCTCCTCACCCACGTCCCACGCCATAAACTCAACACTTACCACGTTCGCATGGAGGACGACGCCCAGGTGGGGCAGGGGGAGGAGTTGCGCAGGTAGGCCTTCTGGGAAATCATCTGAATTAGATTTAGGGAAGGGGCCGATCCGATCCAGTATCGGTATCCAATACCAGCATAAAGTATCGGATCCAACCTGCCAAAATTTCCAATCCAGCTTCAAAGAGCACTTGTGTTCCATCACATTCTGTGACTTCTGTCTTAACATTGTGTGAGTTAAACCCAATGAAGACACTCTTGAGCCTTACAACAGGAAACTCACTAACTTTAACAGCACACAAGAGGCAGGTCTATACCACACACATGTCCTTCTCACTCGTGGTACAGCTGGAAAAACTAAAAAAACGCTAAGCATGATGGGAAAGACAACACAGCCCACTCCCCTTGACCACTAAAAGAGTGGATTTTGTTGTCTTTCCCATAATGCTCAGCGTTTTTTTAGTTTTCCAGCTGCACCTAAAGCTGGAAAACTAAAAAAACACTAAGCATTATGGGAAAGCCAACGAAATCAACTCCCTTAAGCCCGAGATACACTCGAGCGTCCTCACGATACGCCTATACGCAGCGTACGTACGCTGTGGCAAAAGCGTAGCCCCGCGTAGCCCCTCAGGGCACGTACGCGCAAAAGTATTTTTTTACTACGCATACGCGATGCGCGGTGTCTGAACATAAACTTCCCCGGCGCCGGACTGTTTTGTATGTTACACAAATTAAATAAATTCCCCTTCTTTATCGCTGATCGGGCCTTTTCTTTTGTTTTTTTGCCTAAAGTCAAGTAACCGCTTCTTCCTCCGTTCACTCGATGATTGAAATGAATGAATTCAGGTCCTACCTGGGTGCGGCGATGTTTTAAATATCCCTGGTGGGCTGTGTGCTGCAGGAAAAGCACTCCCTGTTATTATTTTTATTTCTGAGAGAACTTTTTACAACATATATAGTAGAAACACCGCATGAACACCGCCGCGGTCTTCAAGGCGCTACATGAGCTGGCTGTCAATCATTTCAGTAGGCGTGTCAGCAAGTAACCAATCAGCGAGCTCAGTTGAGTCCCCTCCGTGCTCAGCTGCTCATATTACAACAAGGAGAACGCGAGCGTTTGAAAGCTGATTGTTTCTGACATATATGCTGAAGCATATCAGCAAAACACATGCGCACAAAATGCGCGCATATGGTGGCGTACCTGAGGACGCATGAGTGTATCTCGGGCTTTAGTGGTTAAGAGTGGATTTTGTTGTCTTTCCCATAATGCTTAGCGGTTTTTTAGTTTTCCAGCTGCACCTAAAGCTGGAAAACTAAAAAAAACGCTAAGCATTATGGGAAAGACAACAAAATCCACTCCCTTAGTGGTTAAGGGGAGTGGATTTTGTTGTCTTTCCCATAATGCTTAGCGTTTTTTTAGTTTTCCAACTGCACCTAAAGCTGGAAAACTAAAAAACTGCTAAGCATTATGGGAAAGACAACAAAATCCACTCCCTTAGTGGTTAAGAGGAGTGGATTTTGTTGTCTTTCCCTTAATGCTTAGCGTGTTTTTTTTTGTTTTTCCAGCTGCACCATGAGTGAGAAGGACATGTTTGTGGTATAGACCTGCCTCTTGTGTGCTGTTAAAGTTAGTGAGTTTCCTGTTGTAAGGCTCAAGAGTGTTTTCATTGGGTGTATCTTACACAATGTTAAAATGAATAGTGTCAGTACAAAAATTTCATTACAGGTAGTCCCCGACTTACGAGCGCTCTGACCTACGAGGTTCCGGACTTAAGAGCTGGCAAATTTTTGGAAAAAACGCAAAAAATACTGAATTTTTCTGTGTTTTTTTACCTTAGTTCGTTAGCTAAACATGTGGACACACGTTTCCGATCATTTTTATGCACTCGTAAGCAGTTTTTCGATGAAAAACGAGTGTTTGTAGTCGCGCTAGCAAAACCGTTCCAACTTACGAGCGAAATTCCGGACTTACGAGACACGTGGCGGCCGTTCCAAGTTACGAATTTTCGCTTTACGAGCAACTCGTTGTAACGGAACTCGCTCGTAAGTCGGGGACTACCTGTATACAGATTCACATACCTGAACAGTATTGGATCGGAAAAGTATCGGTATCGGTCGATACCCAGTTTTTAAGTATCGGATCGGAAGTGAAAAATGTGGATCGGTGCATCCCTAATTAGATTGTACTGTATAAATATTTAAAACAATAGAACCCATACCCCCCGCCGCCGCTCATACCAGAGTTTTAAACCAAGTTTTGGTCAAACCTCGTCGTCAGAAATCTCGTGATCTGTTGAGAATGACTCTCAGCTACTACCACACCGAACTTCAGCTCAGTGTCTAAACCAGTCTGAGTTGTAGCCGTTTTTAAATTAGCTAACGATTGTCTGTGGTAGCCTCTTGATCTGGGTTAGCTCTGAATGCTAACGAGTTTTAACCGTACAGCAGAGGATCGCTGTAGGAGTTTCACCAAAATCTGACTAGTGGGTAATGAGATATTTTGCTAACAGACAAACAGGGTTGACATTTATTGTAATGATGTGGTGTGTTGGTGATTATCATCAGCTACTACCACACCAAATCTTAGCTCAATATGTAAACCCGGCTTAATTAAAAAGCCGTTTGTGTTTTTTAAAGAACGTTAGCTGAGGCGGCCATTTTAATTTGGAATTAATCCAAAAGTCACGTGTAGATTTACATCTGATCTGACGTTTACTTCTGGATGTTTAATTAAATTCCATAAAGTGGTTCTTGAAATATTTTTCAAGAAATGAAAGCAACGCCGTATTAGATGACTGTTGAACAACTTTTTAAAAAACAATTTTGGCTAAAACGTTTTCGCCAAACTGTTTTTATTTTGTTTATGTGAAGCTAAAAGTTCCAACCTTCAGTTTTTATCAACATTTCTTTGAATGCTCATCAGAGTTTTCTATTATCTTTTATCTAATAATGTGAATGTTTATGAAGCATCCACACTATTGTGATCCATTTTTTTCTTCTGTATGTTTTTCAGCATCTTTCTCATTCCACAATTTTTATTCTATTTCAACAAATCATAAATCAAATAGTTCAGCTCATTCAGGAGGAGAAGACTTTTGGTATTGGTTCAACTTTAGCTTTTTTAAATATTTAGCATTTGCCATATTTTTTCCCTCACAGAAAATAAATTGATCTCATTTTACATCCTTTAAATCTTTAGATGTGTTTACAACCTTTTCCGTTCACATTTTGTTCTGCTTCAGCTTCTTTCAGCTTCCTTGTGCAAATTTAAACATTTTTTGTAGCTATTTTCTGCTCATTTCAGCTAAAAAAAATTCAGATGTTTGCTCCTTTCAGATTTTTTCTTCTGATTACAGTACAGCTTATTATGCTCCTTTCATGTTATTTCTACAAGTTTCGGCTTTTTCAGCTACCATTTAGCGGTTTATATGCTAATTTAAGCTTTTTCTAATTCAGCTAATTCCTCATTTTTTAAACTCACTAACTTTTTTCTGCCTAATTCAGTTAAAATCCTGCTTCCTGGAATATCTTACAAAAAGATCTGAAGCTCTCGACCCTGACCTCTCTAAATGATTTTCAGAATCGGTTGGAATCCTGGCAAAAACCAATGCAGATTTGTTCCTGTTTTTGATTTTGTACATCTACCTTATAATGTTTGCTACTTTTTGCTACTTTTTCTTTTGTTTATTGTTTAATGTATTTGTATCATTGCTGTTCATTATTCTTTAGTTTGTAGCAGGTCGCTTTCGTAAATGAGCCCTCGAGGCTCAATAAGATTTACCTAAATGGTAAATGGAGCTTACAGTATTTATATAGCGCTTTCTAGCCCCCTGTGAGGAGCCCCAAAGCGCTTTACAATACCAGCCATCCACCCATTCATTCACACATTCATACACCGGTAGTGGTAGCCTGCCTTGCAAGGCGCCATCCAGACCTACCGGGAGCAACTCGGGGTTAAGTGTCTTGCCCAGGGACACAACGACACATGGTGGGCGGACGTGGGGATTCGAACCTCTGACCTTCTGATCGGGGGTCGACTGCCATTACCACTACACCACGGCCGCCCCTGACTAAATAAAGGTTGAATGAATGAATGAAAATGTGCTCTCGCCACTTCCTTCTTGTAATTTCAGCTTCTTTCTGAATTTTAAGCAACTTCCAGCTTTTTTGGGTGCTAATTTCAGCTGTTTTCAGTTAATGTCCCCTTTTTGTGCAAATTTTCTCTTTTTTCAGCCTAATTAATGCCTTTGTTAATTTCAGCTTATGCTTTTTTCAGCTTTTTTCTGCTAGGTCTGGCTTTTCTGCTATTTTAGCTACTTTTTAGCTGTTTTGTGCTAAATGTAGCTTTTTCAGCTAATTCTACTTTTTTATAGCTCATTTCAGCTCCTTCCACTTCCTTCTGGTAGTTTAAGCATCTTTCTGCCTTTTCAGCTTTTTATTTTTATTTCTTGCTAATTTCAGCCTTTTTAGCTAATTTCCTATTTTGTGTTCATTTCTGCTTATTTAAACGTAATTCAGCATATATGTGTTATTTCTCATTTTTTCTGCTAACATAGTTATTCTTCCATTTCAGCTACATTTCAGCATGTTTTTTTAGCTAATTTCAGCTGTTTTTCAGCAAGTTCTTCAGCAATAAGCGTTCACACTGCATTTTCGCAGGAAATGCAATTTCTCTAGTTACTTAATAATTTAATATAATTTTATCTTTAATTTAGAACTTTTCCATTATTGTTCAAATTTAAGTTTATTTATTTGCAATTTAGCACATACAGTATTTTGTGTTTCTGCTCTGAGAATTAGAAATGAGAACACTGTTTTAAAGCTGCTTGACCTTACACATTTATGTCTGATTTATTATGAAAAAATAAATAAAAGTGAGTATTTTTCCAATTTAATCATAATATTCAAACGTGAGGAGACTAATAAAGTCAAAATGATCCAGAAACGGTTTCTTTTCCCTTTTCATGCAGCAATAAAAACTTTTATTACTTTCCTAAGAACATGCACAAACGTTAAAAAAGGAATTAAGTGAAAATATCTAAGTAGTTTGATTATTTTGAACGATTGTTCTTCTGAATTTCCTGCAGGTTCATCCTGTCTGCTCTCAGTGCGAGTCAGAGGAACGTGGTGAACTGTTCGCTTTGCCACCGCTCGCTGCCCGTCTTCGAACAGTTCCCCCTGGTGGACGGCACAATGTTCCTGAGCCCCTCACGCCACGACGAGATCGAGTACGACGTCCCCTGCCACCTTCAAGGTCAGCTTTTAAAGGAGCGTGTCACAGCGTTTGAAGCTAAATGTTGGAAACTATCGCCCGCCACCTTTCATGCCCGAGATTTACACTGAAATCACTGTACGTTGACAGATAACGGACATTTTCCTTAAATCTTAAGAATATAACGTTAAACGCAGTCTTGTGTCACCATGCACGATCTGTTCAAATCGACTTGACGTTCATTTCTTCGAGGATTTCTATTTTTTTATTTTATTATTTATAAAACGCTCATCGTAAACAAACACTGGGATCTTCGTTAGATGCGCTGTTTACTCTCAGATTCCAGATCAAGATGTTCTTTTGAGTTGTGTATCTAAAATAATAATGATGTAAATTAAAGAAATAGCATTTCCTGCAAAAATGCAGTGTGAATGCTTAATGCAGAAGAACTTGCTGAAAAACGGCTGAAATTAGCTTTAAAAAACATGCTGAAATGGAAGAACAAACCCAGAAGATAGAGCACATATTTGCTGAAATAGATTAAATATGCAGAAATTAGCACAAAAAATAGGAAGCTAGCTAAAAAAAAAGGCTGAATTTAGCACACACAAAAAATAGCTGAATACTGTAGTACACAAAGAGGCCGAAAGAAGCTTAAAAAACTAGTGGGAAGTGGAAGGAGCTGAAATGAGCTAAAAATGTGGAATTAGTTGAAAAAGCTAAATTTAGCACAAAACTCACTAAATACTGTAGTAGCTGAAATAGCAGGAAATGCTTAAAAGTAGCAGAAAAAAGCTGAAAGGAGCATAACAAGCTGAAATTAGCAGAAATAAGTTAATTTGGCTGAAAGTACCACAAATTACCACAAACAAACTACGGTAATTTATCTGAAAACAAGCTTTTTGAATGTCCAGAGGACCGGAATTAACTTTTTTTTTTAGATATGTGAAATAAATAATAAATAAATATATAAATGCTTTACAAAGTAGCTGAAAAGGTGGAACAAGCTTAAATTAGCAGAAGAAAGCAGAAAGCATGTGTTTGCACAATTAGGTTGAAAGAAGACATGAGCACAATAAAGTGGAAATTATCTGAAATAAGCAAAAAAAAAATAAAAATAGCTGAAAAGTGGCTAAAAAGGAATTTAAATTACCAGGATATGGAGAGAGCACATTTTTGCTGAATTAGGCTGAAAAAAGTTGAAATGAGTGCAAAAAATGTGGAATTAGCTAAAAAAAAAAGAAGCTAAATTTAGCATAAAACAGCTAAATCAAGTCAAGTCAAGGATCTTTGTCATTCTCATCACATGTGGTGCTTTTGATGGAACAAAATTGTGTACACGGGGTCACAGTTACATCCAACTTTAGCTGAAACTTGTTGAAAATAACGTAAGCTGACATTAGCAGCAGAAAGAAGTTAGAAGAAGCACAAAAATGTTGTAGTTAGCAGAAAGCATCTGAAAGGAGCACAAAACAGCTAAAAAAAACTGCTGAAAGTAGCTGAAAAACGTTTAAATTTGCTCAAGGAAGCTGAAAGAAGCTGAACCAGAACAAAATGTGAAAGGAGCAGTAAAATGTTGTAAACAGATTTGAAGGATGTAAAGTGAGCTCAATTCATTTTATACGAGACAAAAAGTGGCAGAAAAGGCTAAATATTTCAAAAAGCAAAAGTTGAACCAATACCAAAAGTCACTGCAGGATTGTCCTGAAAGAGCTGAACGTTTTTATTCATGATTTGTTGAAATAGCACAAAAATTGTGGAGCGAGAAAGATGCAGGAAAAACGTACGGAAGAAAAATGGATCATAACAGTGTGAATGCTTCATAAACATTCACACAATAAAAACTATTAACACCAATAAGGCAACAACAGGGTGGTGCTTTTTGGAAGAGACGGGAGTTAATTTGACATTTTCAGACAGAAATCAGTCTCTGAAGGCGTTTAAATAACGATTTGGGTGATTCCGACTCCTGTAAAGCCACTTCAGTTGCAGATTACTGATATGCATTGTAAGTCCATCTTACTGACATGGAACTGATCCATGAGTGAGCTCAGTTCACACTGTACTTACATGTTCAGCTAGATTCTGCTCAGTCCAATGTGAGTGTGAATCGGTGCAGCAGCAGGGTGGAGCTTCGTTCATGAGCCGACCCCAAAGCTTTGATATTTTATAGGGATGCACCGATAAATCGGCCGGCCGATCGATCGGCTCCGATTTCCTTAATTTGGGGAGATCGGTGATCGGCCGATCTTTAAATGAGAAGCCGATTTTATCTACCGATTTTATCTGCCTCAGCAAAGGTTGGAAAATCCTGAAAATTTAGGGTGCATTTTGACCTTTTAACACCTGAAAATCGGTATCGGCCAAAATCGGAATCGGCAGGTCAGACTTTCTAAAAATCGGTAATCGGTGATCGGCCAGAAAATTGAAATCGGTGCACCCCTAATATTTTAGTCTATTCTTTATTCACTTTGTCTTCCTTCTCTGCCTGGAAGAACTCCTCCGACACATTTAATTTGATTAAACCAGACATGTCAGTGTGAAAACGCCGTGACCGCATTTGAAATGTTTTTATCATAATTCGCCTGAAGGGTTGTAGTATGGAGCGAGTCTGTTAGTTTTCTCGCCTTCTCTTCCACTTCTAAAGGAACTTGACGTGAAGTAGACGCTGCACAGGTTGTGCTGCACATTTTCTTCCCGGCGTTATGGCTCTTTGCCGTTTTTTTTCATCCCTGGAGAATTCTTGTCCGCTCACTTTGTAGCACGTAGTGATGGGTCTGACGACACGGAAACCTCGGCGCATGCACCGAGCAAACGAGGCGAAACCCCGTGTCGGTGCGCGTATCTCTTTAAGGAACGTCACGTGACCGATACAGTTGCTGTATCGTTTGGTTGTGAACGCACCAAATTGTGTTTCTAAGGGAGATAATGTATCGACACATTTGTGGGTTTTGACAAAAATGTGCCAGCAAAGGTCAAAGGAAAAGTTTACAGGACAGTGGTGAGACCAGCTATGTTGTACGGTCTCGAGACGGTGCCATTGACAAAAAGACAGGAGAAAGAACTGGAAGTAGCAGAAATGAAGATGCTGAGGTTCTCCTTAGGAGTGACAAGGATGGATAAGATCAGGAATGAGATCATCAGAGGTACAGCACATGTTGAACAACTGGGAGATAAAGTTAGGGAGGCCAGACTGAGATGGTTTGGACATGTCCAGAGGAGGGACAGTGGGTATATTGGTAGAAGGATGTTAGAAATGCAGCTGCCAGGAAAAAGACAAAGAGGAAGGCCAAAGAGGAGATATATGGATGCAGTTAGAGAGGACATGGAGGTAGTTGGAGTGAGGACAGAGGATGCAGAGTGAGGTGGAGGAGGATGACTTGCTGTGGCGACCCCTGAAAAGGGAAAAGCCGAAAGAAGAAGAAGTTGGATGGAGATTGTTTGTTTGTTTGTTTGTTTGTTTGTGTGCTTTGCCTTGGTTTTTGGCTCGTCGTCAAATAGATCAACCAAGGAAGAGGAAGTTTTCTCCCGTGTGGGATCATTTTAATCTTATCACGGAGAATAAGGTGATTGATTATTTCTTACTCATTTTCTTTCGGATTACAGTATTCTAATTTCTTTCTGAAGGATATTTGAATGCGTTCATATGGATTAACTTTTATTTCTATTGTAGGTGAAACGTAGGATTTGCTTTCCCAGGAGCTGTCTTACTGTAACCGGAGCACTTCCACAATGCTGAGGCATTATCATGCCCGGCACGACAAGGAAGAACCAGTTAACACTCCTGTGATCAACCCTGGTGTTTCCAGGAAGCAGGTGATTGATGAAGCTATAATGAATATGATCATTACTGACTGTCAGCCCCTAAGCCTTGTGGAAGACCAGGGCTTCAGAGAGCTGCTCCAACTCCTAGAGCCCTCATATGTTCTGCCAAGCAGAAAGGTACGTGAAACAAACTGTTGAATGTGCTCTACATGTATACAGGTGCACATGTTAACAAAGTATATGCATGTTATGTACTTTCATTCATTAATCTACTTGTGTTATTATTTTTAGCCTATCAAGACCATGATTAGCCAGAGGTATGAGAAGAAGGGGCAAGTAAAAAAAAAAAAGTGCAGTTGCAGTTAGCCTAACTGCTGACATGTGGACGTCCGTCAACATGGAGGCTTACCTGGCTGTGACCTGTCATTATGTCAACAGTGAGAACCATACACCGTGTACATCAATGTTGGGAGTGGAACACTTCCCTCAGAAGCACACTGCTGAAAATATGGCCCAAGGAAAAAAGAAATAATGGAGGAGTGTGCCATAGCAGAGAAAGTGACGTGTGGTCAGAGATGCAGCTGCAAACATGACTGGATGAGTCAGAAAGCTCCAAGTCAGGCACACGACTTGCATAACGCATTCTTTAATCATGTGACCAAACTGAGACACTCTCTGATATCCATCATAAAACAAGGCAGATCGTAGCATGCTTTAGAACCAGTGCTTCAGCCAAAGAGAAGCTGCCACAAGTCCAGCTACAGATGGGAGGACCAGTGAAAAAAATAATGAATGAGGTGTCAACTAGATGGAACAGCACATGTTTAATGCTGGAACACATGGTGGAACAGAAGGAGTCGGTGTTTGTATCTCTGGCCGCTTTAAAAAGTGGTATACCTCAGCTAACTACAGATGATTACAAAATCATAGAGGATACACTCCGTGTGCTTGCTCCATTTAATCAAGCGACAGTGGATCTGTCTGAGGAAAAAAGAGTGTCTGGATCAAAAGTAATCGCAATGCTTAGTGTTGCACCACACTGCAACGCAATGCATTATTTGTAAACACGGAAATCGCAATAAATCTTGTGGAAAACCTTAAAAGAAGACTGCTAGAAACACTGTGCAACCTGGAGTCATTAAGTGTAATGACAATAGCAACACTGCTGGACCCTCTGTTCAAGACAATGGCATTCTTAAGTGTGTCAAAAGCCAATGATGCAGTGAAAAGACCAAAATCAGAGTATGTGGCAGAAATGAGAAACACTGTACTGTACCGACACAAATGGAAGATGCCCAAGCTGGACCTTCAACTCAACCATCTGCTCCCAATTCAGGTATGTCGTGATCATTAATTGTGTGTACAGTATTTGTATTTTAATATTCTTGCAAATCACTCCATGTAATTACAATTAATTAGTAACGCAGATGCATTTTATTTTTTCCTCAGAGGACAACCTGCGGCAGCAGCTGGACATGGAATTTAAGGAGAGCAAGGCCAATTCGAATGTCACCACCGATGCCATTATCGAAGTACAAAGATACATCTCCGAGCTAAACACACCAAGATCACAGGATCCACTACAATACTGGAAAATGCAAAGACGAAATTACCCTACCTTATTCAAACTGGCGATGAAATGTCTGTGTACGCCGTCATCATCGTGCCCTGTGAAAGGGTGTTCTCAAAAGCAGGAGAAATGGTTTGTAAACGGCGCAACCGCCTCGGCCCAAAGACGTGACAGCAGCTGATGTTTCTACATAAAAACGTGTGAATGAACCTTGTTCAGTCTTTATTCAAGTTCTCTGCAATGACTTTTTAAAATCCAGCAGATGTCACCATTAAATGATAAAGCTACACAGTTTGGGAAATGTGCCATCCACACAGTGAGGCCTCATCTGCCCATCACTAATAGCACGCATTACAGTTTTTACAAAGCTTCTTTTCCCTTTTAAAAATTAATGAAGACTTGATTTGGGTGATAACGACAACACAGATTTATTAACTTCATGGTGGACACTTAAATTAAAGAAGTACGTTTAAGGTGTATTTTTGTCCCTTCAGGAGTATCTTGCTCCACCTTGCAATGTAACCATAACATTTATAGGGTTTAACCAAAACGGCTACAACCTCATCACAATTTAAGATGAATTAAGTTTAAAACTCTGGCATAAAAGGTGCCGGGCAATATGCGTTCCTTCAAGGAACATATGACTAGGCTTGTCACGATAAACAATAAATCAATTAATCGCGTGGTAAATGAAAATTATCAGCCTCATTTTCATTTATCGGCTTTATCGTTTCTTCATGTCTCTCTCTTGCTGAAGACAATGGATGACAAAAAGGTTCAACTCCAGTGCTCTTCACTGACGCTTCCCTTTCTCTTTAAAATCCATTTGTCCAAAAATCATGTTTTTGGATCATTAAAAGCAGCTACCGGTAAGTTGAGAATCTAAGCTACGAGCTAAGCGACGTAACTGGCCGACCTCGGAAAAAAAAACCTCCGTCTTGTCAAAGCTCCATAATTCACGGTTGAAACCCATTCGTGTAAAAAGCTGTTTTTCTCTGCAAAAAGAAGCTGAGAACTTGTTTAATTATTATTTTTTAATTAAAAGCTTTGTGTGACAAATGCTATGCTAAAGAGCTCAAACCACACAGAGTGTCCGCCATTTTGAGAACTGGAAAAAAGGAAAGAGAAACAGCCCATGTCACGTCAAGGGGCCTCTCTCCCATTTTTCTTAAAGAGACACGCTGCTCGCTCCCTCACTATCCATCCTTCAGTTCAAACAGTCTTATACTGCCATCTGGTAGTCAAAAAAGGTACTATACATAAAAATTAACCAACATTTCTTCTTAAATTTGACCGTAATTACTAATTATTGTCAATTTTCAAACAATATTATCATTTATCACAATAATTTATGGGACAATTAATCGCCCAGCAAAATTAGTTCTCGTGACAGGCCTACATATGACCTTTATTTACTAGTAGAAAGTACAGTTTAAGCTATCTAAAAATACAGATGTACCAGTAAACAGCCCAACCTCGTGAGGGTTGGATTTACTCTAGAGCTGCTGATAAATTAGTTCAGCTGATTTAAATGGTAATAAACTGAATGTTTAATCTAGCAAACTTATTGCATCGTTTGAATATGTGATTTGTTGTTGTATATATTAGGTTGGTTCACATTGCATTGTTGGGACTCCACCGTTTCTGTTCATAACTTTTCTGGACAGAATTTCTCGGTGCAGCCAGGGGGCGGAGGGAGGGATTCTGGTTCGGTGGCCTCAGGATTCCATCTCTGCTCTTTGCAGATGACATATTACGCCCATTCTCCATAACCTCCATTGGCTTCCTGTCGCCTACAGAATTCAGTACAAAACTGCTCTCATTACACATCAATGCTTACATGGAGCTTCACCAGATTATCTGAAGGATATTCTTATTCCATACTCATCCACCCGGTCGCTGCGGTCACAGAACAGTAATCTCCTTCACGTTCCGAGAACCAAATTAAGGACCATGGGAGACCGGGCTTTCAGTGTGGCTGCCCCCCGCCTGTGGAACTCTCTTCCTGACTGTCTGAGAGCCCCACAGTCTGTGGTTGACTTTAAGAGCGGCTTGAAGACCTTTCTTTTCGACCGAGCATACTCTACCTCCTCATGATTCTACTTTTGATCTTAGTTGATATTGTTATTGATTTTACTTGTTTTGTTACTTGTTTTATTGATATTAAATTCTGTTGCACCTTGTAGCACTTTGAGATTTTCATTAATGAAAAGTGCTTTATGAAGGACCATAAAGACCCAGACTGACTTTATTCATATTTTTGTCAAAGACACAATCATTTGATGAACTAATCGCAGGTGAACCGTCTTCCAACAGGTCGGCTGATGCACCTTTACGCCATCTGTGTGGACTGTCTGGAAGGCGTCCACAAGATCGTCTGCATCAAATGCAAGTCTCGTTGGGACGGGAGCTGGCACCAGCTGGGCACCATGTACACCTACGATATACTGGCGGCCTCGCCCTGCTGTCAGGTACGTGCTGTCCGGATCTGTGATGGGCATCAAGCTGTAACTTTTTTTTTTTAAGCGACGTTGACCCGGTCCATTTGATTTTTGAAGCTTTTGAGATGGAGAATTTGACAATTAAATTTTTATTGTGACTCCTTTCAGCCAAAAATCTAATGAACTTTGTGCTTTTACGTGTGTTTATGTTTTTATAGGTATGGCCAAGAAATTGGGAAACTAGAAAGTTTTTCCTGAAAGTACATTACTATAGTAACAGAAGTACTACTAGTACTTTTACTATTACTATTTGGGTATGGGTACAAGTAGTAATAAAATGAACTGTAGCACTAATATTGGAAATAATTTTAGTATGAGTACTATACTAGTAATGGTACTGTAAGGAAAAATACTATACTAATGGTGGAATTACTACTAGAGGGAGTAGTTATAGTACAACTAAATAAGATAGAACTTTATTGATCCTGCAAGAAATTGTACTACTGTACTTACTTCTGTAAACCAGTAGTATTAGCACTTTGATATTTTTGTTAATGAAAAGTGCGTTACAAATTAAATTCATTATTATTATTATTATAGTACTACTACTGCTGGTTTCTAGTTATGCTTGTAGCACTCGTACTAGCTCTAATAGTAGTATTGGTAGTACTACGAGTAGTAGTAATATTAATACTGGTACTAAACTAGTATTATAATTAGCATAATTACTATACTCACAGAATTACTAGAATGGGTACAGTACTAATAAGACTAGTAACACTTAAAGTACTTTCATTAGTATTATTACCAGTAGTAATGCTAGTAATACTGACACTAGCTCCAGTTGTAGTACTGGTAGTGGTAATATTTGTACTAGTACTAAACCAGTTTTAATAGCACAATTATAGTATTACTAGTCCTATAGTACAGGTAGTCCCCGACTTACGAGCGAGTTCCGTACCTACGGGGCGTTCGTAAGTCGAAAATTCGTACGGTAAGTAGGATCACAAAAAATATATATATATTTTTTTAAATAAATAAATGTACAGTACTGTACAGTTACTAAGCACTTAGCCTATCCTAACACAGTTTTTAAAGATGAAGGAATGAGTTGAATTGTCTCCCTTTCACATAAAGGGAGCTAGCTCCCTTTATGTGAATGAAGCCTGCT
>JBBPBX010000395.1:71942-104688 GCA_038048925.1 Garcialebias charrua
AAGTTAAGTCAGGTCCTCTGAAGGCCTCCATGTTCAACTGCCCTCTTACAATGCTGTTTTTGCTAGTATCACTCAGCCCCCTGTGGACAGCAAGCAACCATCTGGGTGCTAATGATCCATCGTCAAGGCCCCAGTATAGCTCTGCGTTTGGCCGTACGCCGTTCGAACGCAGAGGCACAAGCGTAGCCCCGCAGGGCATGAACGCACCAAGCTCAAATTTTATGACCGCGTACGCAAGCGCGTTGTCGCACAATAAACTGGCCGGCGCCGGACTGTTTTGTATGCGACACAAATCTATTAAATTCCCCTTCTTCATCCTTGATCTGGCCTTTTCTTTTGTTTTTTTGCCAAAAGGCAGTGATCGCTTCCTCCTCCGTTGACGCCATGACTGAAATGATGAGGAAATGAATTTGGCACGAGTGAATTAAACTCTGGTCCAATGTGACTGCGCGAGGTTCTGCAGATTTCCTGGTGTAATGGTCCGATGTGTGGGTTGCAGGACCAGTGCTCCCTGTTTTTAGTTTATCTTTAGAACTTTTTATTAACATATAAACACAGAAAACCGCTGCGGCTGCAGCTGCCGGCTCTCTCCTTTTTTTCCCACCCGACCTGTCAATCAATTCAGCCGGCAAATGACCAATCAGCGACCTCAATTTGTCCCGTAGGTAAACGCTCTGCCCAGCAGCTGCTCAAATGACGTCAAGAATTTGGAGCGAAACCGCTGGAGCCTCACGCTGAGCTATGGGGGTGACCTGCCTGCGTAAATTACGCGCGTACGGACCGGCGTACGCAGAGCTATACTGGAGCCTTCAGGCTGATGGTCCTCCTTGATAAATAAATAAATGTCACATTTTTGTCATCTGTGTATGTTTCCCATACAAGACGAAATTCGTCTCTGCATTTAACCCAACCACCACCAGGTGGTGCAGTGGGCAGCCATAGAAAGCGCCCGGGGAGCTGGGGAAATAGGTGTGCACTCATAGACACCCCAAGGTGTGTAGTGGCCGGGGTTCGAACCTGGGTCCTTCGGGTCCCAAGTCGGAAGCCCTGCTCTATCATGTGAACAGCTGGTTTTGAATGTCAACATTAAACTGGTTGATCCACTATGAGAAGGTGCTATTTAAGATTGAGCTGAATACAGCTTTTCAGACTGAAGAAGCCTTTCGGATGAAAGATGAAACATTTCTACGATTTTATTTATTTTTTGTTGTTTATTGAACATCCAGAAGACCTAACTTTTTTAGAATATACAGTACACACATCTCCGTTGTGTGTGTACTATATACTGTATTGTTCTGTTGTTCGGTTTTATGCTGTAAAAAAGGTTTTAAAAAAACGTGTTTGGCTTAATGTAATTCTGTTTTTTCCAATGTTTTTCTGATGTAATTCTGTTCTTTTCAAATGTAATTCCATTTTTTCAAATGTGATTCCGTTTTGTCAAATGTGATTCCGTATTTTTCAAATGTGATTCAGTTTTTTCAAATGTAATGCCAGCCACTTCCGCATAGGCTTAATGTAATTCTGTTTTTTCAAATGTAATTGTTTTTTTTTTTTTTCAAATGTAATGCCAGCCACTTTCGCTTAGTCTTAATGTAATTCTGTTTTTTTCCCAAATGTGATTCCATTTTTTCCAAATGTGATTCCGTTTTTTTCAAATGTGATTCAGTTTTTTCAAAATTTGATTCTGTTTTTTTTTTTCAAATGTAATTCCATTTTTTCAAATGTGATTCCGTTTTTTAAATGTGATTCTGTTTTTTCAGATGTAATTCTGTGTTTCCGTTTTTTCAAATGTAATTCTGTTTTTTCAAATGTAATGTAATTGTTTTTCTAACGGAATTCTGTTTTTCTAATGTAATTCTGTTTTTCAAATGTGATTCCATTTTTTCCAAATGTGATTCCATCCATCCATTTTCTTCCGCTTATCCGGGGTCGGGTCGCGGGGGTAGCAGCCTAAGTAGGGAGGCCCAGACTTCCCTCTCCCCAGCCACTTGGAGCAGCTCCTCTGGGGGAATCCCAAGGCGTTCCCAGGCCAGCCGAGAAACATAGTCCCTCCAGCGTATCCTGGGTCTTCCTCTGGGTCTCCTCCCGGTGGGACATGCCCGGAACACCTCACCAGGGAGGCGTCCAGGAGGCATCCTAACCAGATGCCCGAGCCACCTCAACTGGCTCCTCTCGATGTGGAGAAGCAGCGGCTCTACTCCGAGTCCCTCCCGGATGACTGAGCTTCTCACCCTATCTCTAAGGGAGAGTCCAGCCACCCTGCGGAGAAAACTCATTTCAGCCGCTTGTATCCGAGATCTTGTTCTTTCGGTCATAACCCAAAGCTCATGACCATAGATGAGGGTGGGAACGTAGATCGATCGGTAAATTGAGAGCTTTGCCTTTTGACTCAGCTCTCTCTTCACCACGACAGACCGGTACAGCGCCCGCTTCACTGCGGACGCTGCACCTATCCGCCTATCGATCTCACGCTCCAGTTTTCCCTCATTCGTGAACAAGATCCCGAGATACTTAAACTCCTCCACTTGGGTAAGGACCTCCTCCCCGACCCGGAGAGGGCACGCTACCCTTTTCCGGCTCAAGACCATGGCCTCGGATTTGGAGGAACTGATCCTCATCCCGGCCGCATCACATTCAGCTGCAAACCGCTCCAGCGAAAGCTGTAGATCACGAGCTGATGAAGCCAATAGGACCACATCATCTGCAAAAAACAGAGAAGCGATTCTAAGGCCACCAAAACGGATCCTCTCAACACCTTGGCTGCGCCTAGAAATTCTGTCCATAAAAGTTATAAACAGAATCGGTGACAAAGGGCAACCTTGGCGGAGTCCAACTCTCACCGGAAACGAGCCTGACTTACTGCCGGCAATGCGGACCAAGCTCTGACACCGGTCGTACAGGGACCTAACAGCCCATATCAATGGGCCTGGTACCCCATACTCCCGGAGTACCCGCCACAGAACCCCCCGAGGGACGCGGTCGAATGCCTTTTCCAAGTCTACAAAGCACATGTAAACTGGTTGGGCAAACTCCCACGCACCCTCCAGGACCCTGTTGAGGGTGTAGAGCTGGTCTAGTGTTCCACGACCAGGACGAAAACCACACTGCTCCTCCTGAATCCGAGGTTCGACTATCCGACGGACCCTCCTCTCCAGAACCCCTGAATAGACCTTACCAGGGAGGCTTAAGAGTGTGATCCCTCTATAGTTGGAACACACCCTACGGTCCCCCTTTTTGAATAGGGGAACCACCACCCCAGTCTGCCAATCCAAGGGAACTGCCCCCGATGTCCACGCGATATTGCAGAGTCGCGTAAGCCAACACAACCCCACAACATCCAGAGCCCTAAGGAACTCAGGACGAATCTCATCCACCCCCGGAGCCTTGCCACCGCGGAGCTTTTTAACCACCTCGGCGACCTCAGCACCAGAGATTGGAGAGCCCGACCCAAAGTCCCCAGGCTCCGCTTCCTCAGTGGAAGACGTGCCAGTAGGATTGAGGAGGTCTTCGAAGTATTCCGCCCACCGACTCACAACATCCCGAGTTGAGGTCAACAGCACGCCATCCCCACCATAAATGGTGTTGGTCGCGTACCGCTTTCCCCCCCTGAGACGCCGGATGGTGGACCAGAATCGCCTCGAAGCCGTACGGAAGTCATTCTCCATGGCCTCTCCGAACTCCTCCCACGCCCGAGTTTTTGCCTCAGCAACCACCCGAGCCGCATGCCGCTTGGACTGCCGGTACCTATCTGCTGCTTCCGGGGTCCCACAGGCCAAAAAGGCCCAATAGGACTCCTTCTTCAGCTTGACAGCATCCCTCACCGCCGGTGTCCACCACCGGGTTCGAGGGTTGCCACCACGACAGGCACCAACAACCTTGCGGCCACAACTCCGATAAGCTGCCTCGACAATAGAGGCGCGAAACATGGCCCACTCGGGCTCAATGTCCCCCGCCTCCCTCGGAACGTGTTCAAAGCTCTCCCGGAGGTGGGAGTTAAAGCTCCGTCTTACGGGAGACTCTGCCAGACGTTCCCAGCAGACCCTCACAATACGTTTGGGTCTGCCAGGTCTGACCGGCATCCTCCCCCACCATCGGAGCCAACTCACCACCAGGTAGTGGTCAGTTGACAGCTCCGCCCCTCTCTTCACCCGAGTGTCCAAATGTGATTCCGTTTTTTTAATGTGATTCCGTTTTTTTTTCAAATGTAATTCCATTTTTTCAAATGTGATTCCATTTTTCCAAATGTGATTCCGTTTTTTCAAATGTGATTCCGTTTTTTTCAAATGTGATTCCGTTTTTTTTAAATGTGATTCCGTTTTTTAAAAATGTAATTCCATTTTTCCAAATGTGATTCCGTTTTTTTTCAAATGTAATGCCAGCCACTTCCGCTTAGGCTTAATGTAATTCTGTTTTTTCAAATGTAATTCCATTTTTTCAGATGTGATTCCGTTTTTACAAATGTGATTCCATTTTTTCAAATGTAATGCCGGCCACTAATGTAATTATGTTTTTTCAAATGTAATTCAAATTTTTTCAAATGTGATTCCGTTTTTTTCAAATGTGATTCCGTTTTTTTTTTTTTTCAAATGTGATCCCGTTTTTTCAAATGTTGTTCATTTACACCTTAGGGCCACCGTACTTATCAGATTTTAAACAACAAATCTCATTGTTTTTAATCGAAACCCCAGCACACCCACTGTTAGTTGCTCGCTTCCATCCCTCAGTGGGATGTGCGTTTCTCCATTTCATCGCAAAACATTTTGGGGCTCCACCAAGTGCGAACAGTGGCGCCAGACCTGCAGTCAGATCACCCAGAACAAGTCTGAGCAGCACCCCTGAAGTTGTTTTGCAGCTGACTCGCGTGTTTTTTCCACAGTAGTTAACATTTTTATTTCAGGTTTGTGGTTTTCCACCTGTTATTTTACACTCTTAGGACGGGAAGTCTCTGCTGTTTTATGACAGATTCTGGTTCGTGGCTTTTCTTCGTGTGTTTTTAAATCAGCTGACTGATTTACAACAGGAAACGTGAACAGCTGAAAGAGAACCCCCTGTAACCCCCCGAGCTCCTGACATTGTTTCCAAACTCCGTCTGAGGCCTCGAGCTGTGACATTAAGGCGCAGTTTTTTTGTACTTATGAGACGTTTGACCCATTACTGCTGTGCAGACTCTTCTGGCGTGACCTTGTTACCAACAGGTGTTTCACTCGGAGCCTCCTCAGAAGGTTCTGCATCTTTTTGTCTTTTCTGCAACAGTTCCTTTTTGGACAGCGGTCGGAGGACGCACGTGGCTGTGCGACCTTCTTTTACCACTTTTGGTTTGGAGACGAAGCCCACCATGATGTTCATTTGCTCCACAATTTGCTCCAGAACAGAGTCCTGCAGAAAGAAAATACGAACGGAGTTCAAGGCGGGGCGGATATTTCTACCATAGATCTTTATTTTACACATACAGCTCCTAAATTACACTCACTAATGAAAACTAGAGATTACATGAAAATAACTTGCTGAAAAACAGCTGAAATTTGCTTAAAACATGCTGAAATGTAACTAAGGTGTAAGAACAAGCCTAAATTAACAAAAGAAAGCAGAACGAACACATATTTGCTGAATTAGGTTTGAATAAGCAGAAATAAGCACACAAAAAATAGGAAATACCTTTAAAAGGGCTGAAATTAGTAAAAAAGACGCTTAAAAGTAGCTGAAAGAACAAAAAGAAGCTTAAACTACAAGAAGAAAGCAGAAAGAACTGAAATGAGCTGAAAAAATGTGGAATTAGCTGAAACAGCTAAAATTTGCATCAAAATAGCTAAATAGTAGCTCAAAGAGCAGAACAAGATGAAACTAGAAGAAAAATGCTGAAAGGAGCATAACAAGCTGAAATTAACATAAAGAGGTTAACTAGGCTGAAAGTAGCAGAAATTATCACAAAACACTTGCATTTACCTGAAAACAGCTGAAATTAGCTTAAAATGCTAAAAAGCTAGCTGAAAAGGTAGAACAAGCTTAAATTAGCATAAGCAAGCGGAAAGAACACATTTTCCCGATTAGGCTTAAAGAAGCAGAAATGAGCACAAAGAAGTGGAAATTATCAGAAAAAAACTGAAATTAGCTTAAAAAAAAACATCTGAAAGGTAGCTAAAAAAAAGGCAGAAAGAAGCTTCAATCACCAAAATGGAGAGAGCACATTTTTGCTGAATTAGGCTGGAAAAAGTTGAAATGAGTGCAAAAAAATGTGGAATTAGCTGAAAAAGCTAAAAACAGCATAAAAACAGCTAAATTGTAGCTGAAATACAAACCGGATTCCAAAAAAGTTTGGACACTAAACAAATTGAGAATAAAAATTGAATGCAATGATGTAGGTGCCAAGTAACATCTAATATTTTATTCAGAATAAAACACAAATCACAGATCAAAAGTTTAAACTGAGAGAATGAATCATTTTAAGGGAAAAATATGTTTCAAAATTTCTTGGCGTCAACAAATCCCAAAAAAGTTGGGACAAGTCCATTTTTACCACTGTGTGTCATCCCCCCTTCTTCTTACAACACTCAACAGACGTCTGGGGACAGAGGAGACCAGTTTCTCAAGTTTAGAAATAGGAATGCTCTCCCATTCATGTCTAATACAGGCCTCTAACTGTTCAATCGTCTTGGGCCTTCTTTGTTGCACCTTCCTCTTTATGATGCGCCAAATGTTCTCTATAGGTGAAAGATCTGGACTGCAGGCTGGACATTTCAGTACCGGATCCTTCTCCTACGTAGCCATGATGTTGTGATTGCTGCAGAATGTGGTCTGGCATTATCTTGTTGAAAAATGCAGGGTCTTCCCTGAAAGAGATGACGTCTAGATGGGAGCATATGTTGTTCTAGAACCTGAACATAGTTCTCTGCATTAATGGTGCCTTTCCAGACATGCAAGCTGCCCATGCCACAAGCGCTCATGCAACCCCATACCATCAGTGATGCAGGCTTCTGAACGGAGCGTTGATAACAACTTGGGCTATCCTTGTCCTCTCTGGTCCGGATGACATGGCGTCCCAGTGTTCCATAAAGAACTTCAAATCGTGACTCATCTGACCACAGAACAGTCTTCCATTTTGCCACACTCCATTTTAAATGACCCCTGGCCCAGTGCAAACGTCTGAGCTTGTGGAGCTTGCTTAGAAATGGCTTCCTCTTTGCACTGTAGAGTTTCAGCTGGCAACGGCGGATGGCACGGTGGATTGTGTTCACTGACAATGCTTTCTGGAAGTATTCCTGAGCCCATTCTGTTATTTCCTTGACAGTGGCATTCCTGTTTGAGGTGCAGTGACGTTTAAGGGCCCGGAGATCACGAGCATCCAGTAGAGTTTTACGGCCTTGACCCTTACGCACAGCGATTGTTCCAGATTCTCTGAATCTTTTGATGATGTTATGCACGGTTGATGATGATAACTTAAAAGTCTTTGCTATTTTACGCTGGGTAACACCATTCTGGTATTGCTGCACTATCTTTCTGCGCAACAATGGTGGAATTGGTGATCCTCTTACCATCTTGGCTTCTGAGAGACACTGACACTCTGAGAAGCTCTTTTTATACCCAATCATGTTGTCAATTGACCTAATTAGTGTTAATTGGTCTTCCAGCTGTTCATTATATGCTCAATTTCCTTTTTCCAGCCACTTATTGCTACTTGTCCCAACTTTTTGGGGATTTGTTGACACTGTGAAATTTTGAATCAACATATTTTTCCTTTAAAATGTTACATTTACTCCGATTAAACTTTTGATCTGTCATCTATGTTCTATTACGAATAAAATATTGATATTTGCCATCTCCAAATGACTGCATTCAGTTTTTATTCACAATTTGTTTAGTGTCCCAACTTTTTTGGAATCCGGTTTGTAGAAGAAAAAGCTGCAACCTGCATAAATAAGCTGAAAGGAGCACAACAAGCTGAAATTAGCAGAAAGAAGTTAGAAGAACAAAAATGTTGTAGTTAGCTGAAAGAATTTG
This sequence comes from Garcialebias charrua, assembly GCA_038048925.1. Classification (NCBI taxonomy): domain Eukaryota; kingdom Metazoa; phylum Chordata; class Actinopteri; order Cyprinodontiformes; family Rivulidae; genus Garcialebias; species Garcialebias charrua. The sequence goes on from JBBPBX010000395.1 coordinate 79,938, forward strand.
AAATGATCACAAAACAGCTAAAAGTAGCTGGAAAAAAAGTTTAAATTTGCACAAGGAAACTGAAGCAGAACAAAATGTGAAAGGAGCAGTAAAAGGTTGTAAACACAGCTAAAGATTTGAAGGATGTAAAATGAGCTCAATTCATTTTCTCTGAGACAAAAGTGGCAGGAAAGGCCAAATATTCCAAAAAGCTAAAGTTGCACCAAAACCAAAAGTCATACCAGGATTGTCCTGAAAGAGCTGAATATTTTGATTTATAATTTGTTGAAATAGCGCAAAAAAAAATTGTGGAACAAGAAAGATGCAACAGAAAAAAAAACGTCTCGCAACAACATTCGCACATTAACATGAACTTGCTCATTTTTAGCTTCCTCACCAGGTTGGCAGTCTCGCCTCTTTTTGCCTGCAGCGTGAGCCTGATGTGGTGCTTCTTCTCCAGCCAGCTCTCCAGCTGTCTCTGTTTGGTGGCGAGGTCGTGAGGTGCGATGCCAACTTTAAAGGTGAGCTCCTTCAGCTGCACAGATGCTGTGGAGACAACAGAGACGGGCTAGGACCGACCACCACTGCAGAACAGCGTGCATACAAAAAACTAAATAAAACTGCATACTTTGCACAGTATTCAGTGTGTGTAAACATACAAACAGAATTAATGTTTGTACAGTAGCATGTTTTAATCGTTCGAAATGAGTTCGAAAAAAATACAAATTTGGTTTAAACGAAATAAGTTATGATTGAATATTGATAAAACCAATTTTATGATATTTAGTTTTAAAAAAAATAACTTTGAAATTGATGGTATTAAGATATGTAGAGTAAATAAGGTTAAGTTTCTGGGTGTAATTATTGATGACAGACTTATCTTGGAAACAGCATTTATCTGTTGTTAAAACTAAAATATCTAAATCAATTGCAGTATTGTATAGAGTAAGGGATTAGTTAAATAATACTGCTTTACACTTGCTTTATAACACAATTATAGTTCCGCATTTAATTTATTGTGTAAATGTTTGGGGTACAGCATGTAGGACAACAACTAAGCCTATTTTTATTTTGCAAAAAAGAGCTGTAAGAATTATAATGAGGAAATCTTATTGTCATCCTTCTGATACTTTATTTTGTCAATTGAAATCACTTAAGTTTTATGATTTGGTTGATTATAATATTCTTTTACTTATGTATAAGGCTCATACTTCCTCACTGCCATCTACTGTCAAACCTATTTTGTGAAAAGGATTAGTTGCTATAATTTAAAGGGAACATAAAAGTTTGTTAAACCTCAGTACAGTATAGAACTAGTTTAAAGGGTAGGTCTACTACCATAAGAGGCATTGATCTTTGGAATGGACTAGAGGACAATGTAAAAAATGCGAAGTCCATACTAATATTTAAGAAAATGATTAAAACAATTCTGTTGAAGAGTTACATTTAAGTTGATTCTAATTTAACAAATTATAATAGGTATTTTAATGTGATTGTATATTTCCGATGAGACAGTATACTTTTGTATTACAAATAAGTATATTAATGTTTGAATTTGATAGTTTGAATTGATTGTTTGATAAGGAGCAGATATGATGAGAAATGTTTTCTTCTTCTGCTTCTGTTTTTTGGTTTTTGTTTAATTTTTTCTTTTTTTTTTAATTGTCATTGTTTTAATACGAAATGAATAAAATTATACAATACAATACAATTGACCACAAATGCCTGCTTTATTTCCTTTTTCATCTCTAAAACCATTCAAGGTTTTTAGGCGTATGTGTTTTAACACAATAGAAAGTCAACTGAAACCTTTTCTACAAAATCTCAATCCGTCTAGTTTTCCTTCTTCACTTCCTGTTTGTTCGCGTGCAATCGTGATTGGGCTCCTGAGCGACCCACCTGCCTTCGCCTTGTGTTTCTCCCACTGTTTCATCTGCTCTTCGTGGATCTGTTTGCCGCTCATCAGCTGGTACGCCGGAGGGTCACTGCGTTCGCTGAGCAGCACCAGTTTCAGGTTCTTCTCGTCCATCAGTCTGAGCGCGTCGCTTCGATGCATGACGCCCAGATCCTCGCCGGCGTCGCTCATCACCTGGATCTTGCTGTGAGGGATCTTACGGCCGACGCTGCCGATTGAGGCGTGCGCTTGGGGATCCCGCTTTATCTTTGTCGCAGGCGTCTCTTTTGCGTCATCAGCTTCTGAGGAGAACGAAGATCTTCCGCAGGTCGCTGGGATGACGTTCTGACCTCCACGGTATATCAGGAAGCTTGACGTGGGTGTCCAGTGGACAAGCCCTCCACGGCACGCAGCTCTCACTGGGTGGCTCAGAAGCCACCGAACACAACCGGCAGACATAACCTGAACACACAAACACACACACACACAAAGTAATACAACAGAAAAGTACATCATTGTCAACTCCAACAAATTAAACTTTTGCCCATTTAACTTTTATTTTCCTTCTCCGCTCCTCGAAAGACGAAGGCGGAGCGACAATATTTCTGCCAAATCGTTCAGTGTGCGTCTCAAACTGAAAACCCTATAGGCACGATCCAATTCAAGATGGCCGTCACAGTCACACAAAAATGGCTACAACTCAGCCACTTTTACCGCTTAAATTTGGTAAAGGTTGTAGCTAAACGTTGCCCCTAATCCACACTTTGAGGACATAGCATGATATGTGCCCCAAAATGGAATCACCCCTGTTTGTCTGTTAGAAAAACACCAAATACAGTAGTAAACTCCCAGACAATAATTACTAGATGGACGTCTACAATAGGGCTGTAGTGATACAATAATCTCACGATACGATACACAATATTCTGCTCGCAATACGATATACATTGCGATATTCAGCAAACGATACGATTCAATACACTTTTGCGATTTTCTGAAAGATTTTAGAGGGACAGAGTGATTTTGGTGACATTTTGTGACTGTTATAGACTTGGATTTAATTAATTTAACAGAAAACTGATTAAAAGCACCAACTACACAATACCTGCATGGCTCTGGTTGGACATGGACACAGACTTAAAGTTGACAGCTGGACAAAATGAATCAAAGAAGTGGTGAGAAAACATGTTTCTTTTAATTGAAACAGTAAAAACTGTAGCTTACATGCATTTGAAAAGTCATGAGTTTTAGCCATAAAGTACACATCTGCTTTAAAGCAAGAGGGTACTGCTGAACGATATTCGCCGCCATTACACCGCCCGCACTTCTTCTGTGTAAATCAAGTATCTACTAGGCGGGTAACTTGGCATAAATGCTCTACAGCAACACTAGTGGCTGGATGACCTAATCACTCTCCCGGCGAGGCAAGCAGTGAGTGAGCAGGGTGACAGTTGGATGTTACGATACTTGCAGATGAATATCGATTTTTTTTTCTAGAAAAGAAAAAAATCGATATACATCGCAAAATCGATATTATAACACAGCACTAGTCTACAACTGCTAAATTTTTGGAGTCAACCCAAACCAAGATGGCTGTTGCAGCTAATCAACCTGAGCAAACACAAAAATGGCTCTACCTTAGAGAATTATTGAGCTCAGACTTGAACTAGTAGCTGAGAGTCATATGTAAGGGTGTGACAATACATCGATTTACATCGATTAACGATTCAATTATATTGTGACAAAACAAAAACGTTGATTCATATCGTCGTCTTTAAAATACGCCTTTATTTTGAAATTCCCAAGGCACGTCCGTGCGCGGCCGCGCTCTGCGGCCGCCTCAGCAACATGGCAGACGAGGCACAAAACACAGATAATGAAATTCACTCACCTGCTGGATTTAATCCATACTGTGGAAATATTTTGGATTTTGACAGAAGGACGGCTAATCAGACAAAACTCATGTCGTGTGCAACAGGTGCCAGCGTGAGGTAAAACACAACAAATGTGTCCATTCACCTTTAGAAGAAACACGGCATTGATCATGTTATGTAAGCTCAATATCTGTTTTTGTTTCTTTATAACTGGAAGGTAATCAGGGCACTTTTAAGTTAACTGGTTTAAATAATGCACTTAAAACATGAGAAATACGAGGCTACACTGAACAGGTCATTCATTTTTATTTCTTCATTAATTAAGAAAAAAGTTTTTATTTAAATGCCTGGTGCTTGTAATAGAAATAAAATGGTTAAATTATATTTGAATTGTTTTTGTAAATTTATTTATATATAAAAGAGGTGGGCATTTGATATAGCAATATATCGATCGCAGACTTGTGAATCAAATAGAATACTGTATCGGCATAAGATGCTCTTGGTGTAAATCTCTGGCATGTAAGGCGACATGCATTTGTTTAGGGAATTATGTTTTCCACTTTCTTGTCCCAAATTAATACAAGCTAAGAGTCTAAACTAGGGGTCTGCAACCTGCGGCTCTGGAGCCACATGCGGCTCTTTGGTCCCTCTGCAGCGGCTCTTTCAAGCTTTGATCAAAACTGACATAAAACTGAATTTTATTGGTTGTCATAACTAAAAGGGCTCGTTTTAGCAGTTCTCCTGTAGTTTATGTTGCAAATACAGTATATGAATACTTGAAACATTACAAGAAGTAAAACATACTCACTTTCATTTTACATTTTATTTCTTCAAAGTAGGATATGTAATTTTTCTACAATTAAAAATAATGACAAAAGAATAAACAGTTTATTGTTTTAGTTTTTAGAAACTGGGCAAAGACTATTATTTTTTCCTTCTTTACAGGAATACTGTCTTTTATTTTGTCTTACGAGTGTAAAAATATCAATAAATGTTAAAAATCATTAGATATTGTTAGTTTTATAAAATCACCCCCTACTGTCCAGAAAAGCGCCCTCCAACAAACTTAAAGTGGCCCATGAGCCACCAGTTGAGAATCCCAGTCGTAGCAGGTATTGTGACTCCGGACATGTTTAATTTATTGAACAAAGGGGCAGAAATGGCTCTTCTGATCGTAAAGGTTGCAGACCCCTGGTCTAAACAATCAAAAATAAAGAGGAACACTTTTTGGCAGCAGTTCTGCAGACTTTCTAAAGGTATTTTTTAAACTTTTCCTTTGGTTGAATTTAGTTATTATTATTTATTTTCAGTATTTTCACTAAGCATGTTGTGGGGTGTGTCCTTAAAACACGTGTAGGCTGAAAACGTGGATAGCAAAGTGAATATTTGCATAAAATCCTGCAAGAAAAACGTCTATAAATGCTATAAAACCATTTTAACAAAGCAAAACTTAAAAAAGAACCCGGATGTTCTCGTATAGTATTTTATGTCTGATCATTTCAATTCAAATTCAGTTCAATTCACTTGACCTAGTATTGGTCAAATAAAGTCATAGTTAACTCATTGAGTTAGCTCAATCGGTAAACTTTACAAACAGTTTTTGTTTTGTTTTTTATGAACGAGATCCAAAAATAAATAAAAAATCGACCTACAAATCATGTTGTGGTCAATCGGTTAGACCAAAAACAAAAGAAAAAACAGCGAATCAAGAACGTCGATTCAGCCACATGTTGACAGATTATACATTTGCATCAATTTACAGCAAGTTAATGTGCTTAATTTGTTTTCCATTTGTGTTTTTATTCTCCACTCACTGTATTTTGCTGTTGTTGATCAGTCCTTTAAAGCTGCAGCAGGGTGACTGCTGTGTGTCCACTTCCGGTACATTCTTCTTCGTTGAATACATTAAGGGTTGACGCTCTACTGCCCTCTCGTGGATAAAAGTTCAGACAACAGGATTGAAATAAAGTAGCCTACAGTACTGTATTCGCTAAGTTTTTTGTAAAATACGCCACACAAAGTAAAGCTTTTTGAGTTTATGTGGAATGACACTCAGCTACTACCACACTAAAGTTTAGTATCAGTAAAAAATGGCCGTCTTTTTGTTCACTGGGTCTGTTAGCTGTGGCCAGTGTGTTTGTTTTTCTGCTACTTTTAGATACCATTCTGCTTCTTTTGACTTTTAGCTAGACTTTTGCTAATTGTATTAAAATTATTTTGGAACCTGGTAAGAACGGTTTAATTTAATTTTTTTAATTTTTTTTACTGCTGATGTTCTACAGTCTGTAGTGTCCTGTTCTGTGCTGTTGGGGAGGCAGCGTTAATGCAGGCCAACTTGACTGGTGAGGAAAGCTGGTTCTGTGTTGGGAACAGAGCTGGAGTCCCTCACATCGGTGGCAGATAAGGTAAAGTCCAAGATATCGTCATCGCTGCATGTTTCAATACAATGCTGAGATAAGTTCTCTGCATTCAACCCATCACACGTGAGATGCACACAGGGAGCGGTGGTTAGGGATTGGGCGTCTTGTTCAGAGACACCACGACGTGGGGAATGGCTGGGAGTCGAACCAAGACTTTGTGGTCCAAGTCGGCTGCTTCCTCTACTCCATCTCGGCTCCGAAAAGGGCCCTCAGTAAGCTGCTGTCCGTCATGGACGATGCTGATGATCATCTTCTGCACTGCGCCATCGTGAAGCAGAGGAGCTCCTTCATTGTTGCCGTCTCAGCCCTGCTCCACAGACAGATTCAGGAAGTCCTTTGTCCCTCGAGCCATCAGACTGTCCAACTCCTCCCACACAGTAAATAGAGCCGTGTAACTCTGCGGTACCCCGGACACTACAAGCAGTACGCCTCTGTACGACATACGTACGCAGAGGCAAAAGCGTGGCCCCGCGTAGCCCCGCAGGGCACGAACGCGCAAAGCTCAAATTTTACGGCCGCGTACGCGATGCGCGTTGTCTCACCATAAATTGCCCGGTGCCGGACTGTATGTTACACAACATCTTCATCGCTGATCAGGACTTTAGTTTAGTTTTTTTTACCAAAAGTCAAGTAATCGCTTCATCCTCCGTTCACTCCATGACTGAAATGAATGAATTCATACCTGGCTGCGCGAGGTTTTAAATATTTCCTTGTGGGCTGCAGGAAAAGCGCTCCCTGTTTTTATTTTTATTTCTTAGAACTTTTTATTAACATATAAAGTAGAAACACCGCAGCGGAACACTGCAGCGGGCTGCAGCCGGCAGCTCATGCTTTCTCTCACCCGAGCTGTCAATCATTTCAGTGTCAGCAAGTGACCAATCGACCTCAGTTTGTCCTGCTCTGCACGCAGCTGCTCAAATTACAACAAGGATTTGGAGCGAAAACGCGAGCATTTAACGCGAGAACGAAAGCAGAGCTGTGCCAGCGAACGCGTGCGCACAGAATGCGCGCGTAGAGTGGCATACAGGCAGGACGCTCAGCTTTGCCGGAGCCTTTATTTATGTACATGTATAATTATTTACATTCATAAAACCTTTATTTATACAGGTTAATCCCATTGAGCCTCAGGGACTCATTTACAAGAGAGACCTGACATGCACATATATGTACAGGTGGTCCTCGACTTGCGGCGATCCGACTTTACGAACGCATCTCATTAATAAAATACCACAAAAACATTTGTGTTTAAATGTTCTTTAATTCATGTGTACAACACTTTGTTGCAGCTGTGGTTGTTTTAAATGGCTTTATAAATAAAGTATTATTAGTATCATTTTTATAATTTTTAAGCCGATTTACGTAGTTTCCGCCAGTTTCCGGCAGTCAGTTTTCGGCAGTGCCCGCCAGTTTAGCCAGTTAGCTCCGGCCTCGAGAGCCGGCTTTGGACGACCGTGTCCGATCAGAGGTTCCTGCGCTCGGATAAATGAGCTGGGAGCTGAACGGCGGTGTTGTGGAGGGATGGATGGACGAAGGAAAACGACGCTGTGAAGCAGCAGACAGTGAGCCGGACTGGAGGAGCAACGAGATAACATGCTAACAAGCCTAGCTGTAGGATGGACGAGTGGATGCTGCCTGGACACCGAGCTAACATGCTAAAACGCAGAGAAAGCGCGGCGTCGGATGGATGCTGCGGGGACACCGAGCTAACATGCTAAAACGCGGAGAAACAGCTACGGCAGCCTTTTGGAAGAACTAAAATGCTAACGCGGCGCGGCCTAATATGCTAACGCGGAGGGGCTAACGCGGAGGGGCTAACGCTAACGCGGCGTAGCTTGTTGGACGGACACCGCGGAGAAACGGCTCCCAGTAAGTTATTCACTCTTTTTCCCTTCATGATGGCTCCAATAGAGTTAACAAACTAACAGTCCTTCCTGTAAACAGTTTGGACCACGTGGAGCAGCACGAAGCTGCGGAGCTCGGACGTGCAACGAGCTAACAGGCAAACAGACGGAGACAGGCTTGACCAGCTCAAAGTAAGAAATTTACTACTGTATTTATTACTGTATTGTACTATATGTGTTTTTTGATAATTATGAGGGTACTGTGTTAGGATCAGTGCTTTAAGTGGAAAAAAATAAGTGCCGGTGCAGAGCTCTGCGCTGGACCGAGTCCCGCGCCACGTGCGCGCGCTGCGCGTGGGGGGTTCACAGCAGAGCACAGCGTGAGCAGCGTGTGTGCTCCAACAGAGCTCTGCTTTCTTCTTCGTTCTCTGTGAGCGGAGGGGGTCAGTTCAGTCCCCCTCCGCGTGCAGCTGATTGGTCAGACACCGCGCTTCGCGTAGGCGCTCGTAAAATTGGAGCTTGGCGCGCTCGCGTGAACGTTCAAAGGGCTTGTGCAACGGCGACCTCACGGCGCTCACACAGCGGGGCGCCGCGCTCGCTCAAACGCGGAGCTCTGAGTCGCGCAGCGCTGCAGAGTTTTTTTTTTTTTTTTTTACAGATATCGCTGTTACGGAGCCCCTAAAGGGACATGGGGAGAGAAAAAAAACAGATTCCTGAGAAACTAAGTCAGGATCCCGACTTAGTTTCTCAGGATCCCGACTTAATTTCTCAGGATCCCGACTTAATTTCACAGGATCCTGAGAAACTAAATGTTAGCTTGCGTGTAGCATCTAACATTTCTGTGAAAATCAACATTTTAGAATTAGTATTTAGTCGGGATGTGACAACCGCTTGAATCACGTTCTTTTAAGAGACAAATCGATGTGGTTAGACAGTTTATATGGCTTTTATTGAGTTTCCTAAACTTTAGATAAATCTCCGTTTTTCTTGTGGGTTCAAATAGACCTTTTACCAGTTGACGTCATCACGCAAAGCTCGCCTGAAACGAGCGTTCTGATTGGACGGCAAAAAGCCGAAACCGGATGCCGGGGGGTAGGAAGGAGCCGAGTAGCCTTACTGATGGCGAGTTGTAATTTAGAAGCTTGGTTTCTTAAAATAGTGGACAACCACTGGCCAAAATGCCTGAACATTGTCAGAGTCAGAGTCAGAGTCAGAGAGAATTTATTGTCATTTGCACCGCATGTAGTACATGTGTTGAAAACGAGATTATGTACACAGGGTCCCAGTTACATCCAACAACAAATGCAAGAGAAAAACAATAATAACATCTAGGATTAACTAAGAGAGACATCACATCAGCTAGTAATACACTAAGCCCTAATGTAGTAGAAAAACATCATTATAAACAGCAGCACGAACATGAGCAGATGGTCACAGATGAACGCAGCAACAAGAAACAGATCAGTATCAGTATGATGTGACATTTTGCAGTGTTTATTCTTATTATTTATTTATTCATGAGTCTGACAGCTTCAGGGTAGAATTGTGCCGCGAATACGAGAGGAGGTGATTATGTGCGCTGATGGAAAATGGGGAAATCCTTCAGGCTTTTTGCGAACGTCCAGTAGGGTGAGTCGTTGTGTGTAGTTTTCAACAACCTGTATATCCAAGCGTCAGAAATAAATGTTTTAAATTTCTCACACCAATACTTCTGATATTTAGACTGATTTGGTTATTGTTACAGGTTTAACATCGTCTGTTAGCTGCTATAACTAGCGCCATATCTTCATAAGAGCCGTCAGTATTAGCACAGTATGTAAACAAAAACCGCAGCACGTTGGCACAACTGGTAGAGCTGCTGCCTCTCAGCGAGAAGGTTGCCGGTTCAAATCCCGGTCCGGGGCCTTTCTGGGTGGAGTTTGCATGTTCTCCCCGTGCATGCGTGGGTTTCCTCCGGGTACTCCGGTTTCCTCCCACAGACCAAAAAACATGCTTGTTAGGCTGATTGGTGACTCTAAATTGACCCTAGGTGTGAGTGTGAGAGTGGATGGTTGTTTGGTGTGAGTGAGACAGGTCCCTCTTGTAAATGAGTCCCCGTGACTCAACGAGGCTAGCCTGTATAAATAAAGGTTGAATGAATGAATGAAAAAAAAACATGACGTTTGAGTCAGTCACACAAATGTTCACAGTGTGGTGGACCACTAGGGGGCTCTACTCACACCCAGTGGACAGAATGTGTACAGGATGCTTTTATTGTGAAAGGTCCAGAGGACCGGATATGGTGTTGGTATATAAGGCGGTGTTGGGTGGTTTCCCGCCAGTTTAGTAGGAGATGATTAAAAGTGAAGAACTATATCCCGTCTCCTGTGTCGTCTCTTCACCACCTCCTACACTGGTGACCTACGTGAATTGAAATGACGACATCTGAAGGTCCAGCCAGCTCTCCTCAGCTGTCCGAGGTTGTGGAACCTCCACCGGCGGCCCCGCTCGCTTTTGCGGTGGCCGTTAAAATCCCGGACTTCTGGCTGCACGCACCTCAGTCGTGGTTCGCCCACATCGAATCACAGTTTGCTCTTCGCGGGATATCTGCAGACGACACCAAATACCACCATGTGGTAGCTTCACTGGACCCATCGTCCACACAGCGGGTAATGAGCCTGCTCGAAGACCCTCCTGCACAAGGAAAATACGACGCCCTCAAAGAGCTCCTTCTGCAGCGTTACACGCTCTCAGACGCGGAGCGCGCCGAGAAACTGTTTTCCCTCTCCGATTTGGGCGACGGCACAGCTCTGGAGCTCATGGAAGGCATGTTGTCTTTGAGGGGTTTGGCTGACTGTGAGTTTGTCTTTCTCCACCTCTTCCTCCGACGGCTCCCGGCTCCAGTGCGCACAGCCCTGGCAAACTCCTCGTTTCTGCAGCAGAAGGATTACCGCTCGCTGGCCCGCGAAGCCGACCGCATCCTGCTGGCTGCGAGGACTTTCGCGGTACAGGTGGCAGTCCCCGGATCTCCAGCAGCACCTCAGCTTCAAGCATCGCCCTCAGCGCCGGACGAGCCAGTGGTCGTAGCAGGAGTCGCCCGCAGGCGGCCAGGGGCCGCCTTTTGTTTATACCACCAGCGCTTTGGCGCCAAAGCACGACGGTGCGCCCCGCCGTGCAGCTTCGAGCCGCAGGGAAAAAGACGACGCCAGCGCACGCTGGCAGCCGCGGCCGTTGGCGACAAGGAAAGGCTGCTTTTCATTGAAGACTCGAGGTCGGGGAGGCGGTTCCTGGTGGACTCCGGCTCGCAGAAGAGCCTCGTTCCCCCGACTGGCTCCGACAGGTTGGCAGAAGGCTGCGGGCCGCAGCTAACCGCGGCTAACGGCTATCCCATCAAGACGTTTGGCGAAAGGTTGGTGACTGTTCGTTTCCATGAACGGGACTTCCAGTGGAACTTTGTGGTAGCTGCTAGCTCAGTCCCTATTTTAGGGGCTGATTTTCTTTGTGCTCACGGGCTCCTGGTTGATTTAGCTAACAGACGTTTGATCGACGCTGTGTCTTTTTCGTCACTGCCTTGTGAGACGCGAGGAGCTGGGCCTTTAATGCATGCTAACTTTTTAGCTTCGGGTAATGTGTTTCAGCGTTTATTGTCTGAATTCCCCTCGCTGACTGTTCCTGATTTTGCAAACACAAAACATGGGGTCGAACATTATATTCCCACAACGGGCCCCCCGGTGTTCGCACGTGCACGCCGCCTTGATGCTACTAAGCTAGCAATAGCACAGGAAGAGTTTGCTAACATGGAGCGTTTAGGCATCGTGCAGCGCTCACCACAGTTTGCTCAATTTTTCACCTCAGGAGGCCCCTTTTCGTGTCCCCGGCCCGGTACACCATTGTTTACCGCAGTCATTTGTCCCTAAGAGTCTGGAGTCCTCTAAATTTGTTTTTGTCAAACACAATGCACACAGGACACCACTACAGCCTTTGTATGATGGACCGTTTCGGGTTCTTCAACCAGGTCCAAAACATTTCCTTTTAGATTTAGGGGGTCGTACTGAGACTGTCTGTATCGATAGGCTTAAACCAGCTCATGTTATGTCAGATGATCAGGTTGTTACGGCCCAGGCTCCTCGCAGGGGCAGACCTCCATCCACATTGTTAACGGACTGCTGTCCCCCTGCCAGAGACTCTCAACGTCCATTGGAGCCCGAATCTTCTGCAGGCCCTCCTCGGAGCCCTCCGCTTCATCAGACTGGTTCTGCAGGGCCCAGGTTCAGCCGTTCTGGTCGGTTAATCAAACCTAAAATGCGGGACTAGTGATGGACCTTACTGGGTGTTCTGGGGGGGCGTGTGTGGTGGACCACTAGGGGGCTCTACTCACACCCAGTGGACCGAATGTGTTACAGGATGCTTTTATTGTGAAAGGTCCAGAGGACCGGATGTTGTGTTGGTATATAAGGTGGTGTTGGGTGGTTTTCCCGCCAGTTTGTAGTAGGAGTTGATTAAAGTGAAGAACTGCATCCCGTCTCCTGTGTCGTCTCTTCACCACCTCCTACAATGTCCCTTTTTATTGCATTGAAGACATTCTTTATCCTTAAACCAGCAATTAGTGGCATCATGTGACTTTTTTCCGCATCTGTAACAGCTCTTATCATTAGGCTGCGCACGCATCTTATTGACGTAACACGACTCTGTGAATTTTCCCTGAAGCTCTCCTGCATCTCTTGTTGCGGTTTCCATAGAAATAGCAATTTCTAATGCACGATGTAACGTCAGATTATCCTCTGTGAGCAGTCATTTCTGCTTTCATTGTGCATCCCACAGACGAAACGGTCTCTCAGCGCATCTGACAGCCCCTCCCCAAACTGACAGTGTTCTGACAGCCGCCGCAGCTCTGCGATGTACTCCGACGTGGACTCTGTTTTTAACTGATTCCGTTTATGAAATCTAAATCGTTCGGCTATAACCAGTGGCTTTGGTTGAAAATGTCTCTGGAGAACCTCTGTGATCTCCTTGAAACTTTTGTCTGCTGGTTTGGCTGGTGTGATGAGGCTGCGCAGCAAGTGATAAGTTTTAGCTCCCATTACACTGAGTAAAACTGCGACTTTCCTCTCATCCTCTACTTCGTTAGCCAGACAGTACTGTTCAACTCGCTCCACATAAATTATCCAGTCCTCCGTGTTGTTTTCAAAAATGTTAATTTGTCCAACACCTCCCGACATCTTTCGTGTGGTGTCCGTTACTCACGTTCTCTAGCCCTTTTTTTTTTCTGATTTTTTTTTTCCTTTTCCTCTCGTTACTTGCACATCAGGGATCCGTTTCAATCCTCGTCGCCAGTTTGTTAAGTTTCTTCTTATAACTTAACGATAATAATTCCAGCAGAATCCCAACGTAACGTCTCATACTTTATTAGACATTTTTCCAACTGTCAAGTAAATATGCTAACTGTCAAACAAAGATTCCTCCGCGCCAAATCACACTTGGTATTCTTCCACATAGAACATAAAATAGTACCCTTGAACAATGTATTGTTTTATCACATACATAACAGGCTTCAGTTCCTGCTGGAAGTAGCGAGACAGAAGAACCAGACGCCGTTGCCGCTCATCAAGCCCTACACCGGTCCTCGACTCCCTCCAGACCGGTACTGTCTGACGGCGCCGAACTACCGACTCAAATCCATCCAGAAGAAGGTGAGTAGCCCCGCCCCTCAGACAGCAGCTTCTGCCCCGTTCTCTCCTGAACTCTGTTTCTGCCTGCAGGTGGCGCCGTCTGCCGGCAGGATATCGGTACCTCGCCTCAGCGTCAGCGCCGTCTCCAGCCGGCCCTCCACACCTACCCTCGGTGAGTCTGGTGGAGAGGGGTGGCATCGAACAGGAACAGAGAACTGAATCCTGACCTGTCTGTTCCACAGGAACGCCGTTTGTCCAGTCGGTCAGCAGTAAAGTTGGAGCTCCGGTGTCTCTGACGGGCCAGAGGTTCACGGTTCAGATCCCCCCACCCTCTCAGCGGCCACCACCAAAACCAGTAAGACCCACTCCCCACCCCGCAGACCTCCGTCCGAGTCATGATTTCAAAAATAAACCCATGAGAGTGAACAGCTTCAGTCCAACACAAATCTAAATTAAACTGTTTGAATGTTTAAAACATTATTTGACAGAGTTTAACTTTACACAAACAAGTTCTCCAAGATTTGAGACGTTTTATTTTTTAAACCTTGAATTTGTTGAAACGAACGTTTTGTTCTTCAGGAACAGCCTCAAGGTTTCAGGAGGAGTCGACCAGGAACAGATTACCGTACTGTTGATTCTAAAAAAGCTAAGTCTGGTCCTCTGGACATTCAAAAAACAAAACAAAAAAATTGTTGTGTGGTGTGTTGGTGAGGTATATTGCCTCATCTCTCTCTCACCCAGTAGGAGGAGCCAGCAAGGTGCTCCCCAGGTTTTACCAGGTGAAGAAGAAGAAGTGTTCGTGTGTAAATTCATTCATTCTGTTTCTGGTTTTGACGCTCGAAGGATTAAAGGCAACTGCTTGCAGATCAGTTTGTTTCTCCTTCTTCACACGCTACAGTAGAAACGTTTCGTCTTTTGTCCGAAAGACTTCCTCAGTCTGAGCTGCTGTTTTCAGCTCAGTCTCATACCTGCAAACTAGCCACCTTTCTGCGAAAATCGCCGTTTTCAAAGCAAAATATATCATTTACGTGATTCGTGTAGATCCGATTATTATTATTTTTTTGGGGGGGGGGTGTCGTCAGACCCGTGACAGTTAGGCTCTGTTTACACGGACACGGTGGGGAGAAACAGAGGTTTTGGGTATGTTAATTAGATTAAAAGTTTTGCGTTGACACGGGCAAATTCAAGTGTTTACATGCATCCGCTCGAATCTCCCCCCTCCCTCATGACCCCCCCCCCCTCATGAATTCACTGTAGTTACCATGCCGGGTCATAGATGGCGCTGTGAATTTTTGAACCATCACCTAATGCGCATGCGTACTGCATCAGTCTGCTGCTTTCTTTTGTGCTAAAAGTTGAGCTAACAACAACTTAACAACAAGTTAAAGCTCCACTGACATCATCTTTTAACTTTCCATAAAATGGCACAACATATATATATATTAAGATTGACCTCTGATCGTTTTTGCTAAAACAATGTGAAATGAATGAAAATTCCTCTCAAAAACAGTTTAAAATTAGCGCCATTTTTTTAACACGATAAATAGGGATTTCGCCGTCGCAGGATGATGACGTCATAACAAGAGACGTCTCTGCTGCGCACCTTGAAAACAATGGAGGAGCTACAAACTCGATCCGTCCAATTTAGCCATTTAAAAGTTAATATTTTAGCGGATTGTCTGCAGAGAAGCCAAAGTTATTTCCAGTAAACAGCAGGTTATAATTTTTTTTCAGCTCCTGCTGGTTTTTGGAGACTTTTCACTTCAGGACGTGAGCAGCTCTGTGAGGACTTACAGCATAGTTTCCACAGCACTGAAATGGTAATATATTAGTTAATGTTTCTAATAATTATTCAACATTAATTTATAGTTTAAAAAATTAGTCCCTTTTAAAATATCTGTTAAATATATTATTCTTTTATTTTATTTTGTTTGTGTTTTCAGGTTTCCAGGTCTCCAGTCCATCACCTGAGGCTCTTCCTGAACCACTAGTACAACCCAGACTTTCACATCACAGCAGGTAAGATTGCATCAACGAAAAGAATAGTACTCAACAATATTCTTTGATGTAAATCTGTTGATTTTCTGTGGTTCTGATGAGGGAAGTGACAAAGTGGATGCAGCATTCAGCCCATAATGGACCCAGATGTCCCCTGCGTCCAGACCTACAACACCTGGACATCCATCCAAGTGAAGCAGCTTGTTAAGAATGCATAATTTTACTGTTTTGAGAAGATTTCTGTTTCTGCTTACTGGTAAGTTTCTTTTAAACAAAGGGGAAATATGTTGTGTATTCAGTTACTGCATTACACCTCTGGAGGGCGCTGTAACCTTGCGTGTGAATACGTAGAAGAAGAGTTGGAGTAAAAATATGGTTCTGTGAAGTTCATGTCTGCGTCCTGCTGCATGATGCTGGAGACAGAGTGGTTAAACATCTGCAGCATGGTCCCTCCTCAGAAGTGTCAGCCATCCGAACACAGCATCCATTCGTTTCTTTTATGCCCAGGTGGAGAGGATACTCACACAAACTCAATCGGTCTTTTGCACGTGACGTCACGGCTCGTGTCTTTTTGCACTTCCGGTCGTCATGTTGGGTGGATACCGGTTCATTTAAACAGAGGAAGTCCATGTTAAACACAGTGCGATACAGAACAATAACATCAGCAAAATGCAAACTAAATATAAAAATGAGCAGAAGCCTTATAGAGAGAAACTCAACCTTGAAGCCAGAGAACGTTACTGTACATGGTGAAGTTAGCTTCAATTAACAACATTGATCCTTACGAGGTAGCAGCTTCCTCTGTTTAAATGAACCGATCTCCACCCAATATGGTGACCGGGAGTGCAAAATGTCACGTGTCTGCAAAAGACCGATACATGTAAAAATCAAAATACTAAGTAAATTCTAGTTACCATTTAATGTTGATAAGGCAGGAAACATTACAGAGGCTGAGATGTCCGTCTGTCCCGTCTTGACCCAGACACCTCAGCCCTGAGCGTGTAATGTTTCCTGCCTTAACATTAAATGGTAACTAGAATTTACTTCTTTATGTTTATGTTTATTAAATTTGTTCATTTTTTTACAAAAGAAACAATACAAGACAATCTATGATAGTGTACAAAATATATTAAAAAAATGAAAGGTAGCAGAAAGAAGAATAAATCTTATTATATCTGCCCCTTACTTCCAACAATCAGATTAAACAACAATAATCAACCATGTAAACAATAATAATCTTCAACCAACTTTTTTCCAACAATCAGATTAAACAATAATAATCTTCAACCAACAGTACAAAATGACTAACTCTTTTCTAATTTTCTAACTAATACAATACACATTACACTACTGTATTTCATTTTTTTTTTAACACATTTGTTTTGATCATTTTCTTAAATGTAAACATTGACTTGGCATTTTTAGCTACATTCTCCATTCAACTTCTTTTGGTTTTTATTGAGTTTGTGTGAGTTTCCTCTCCACCTGGGAACAAAATAAACGAAAGGATGCTGTGGTCGGATGGCGGACTGAGGAAACAGGAGACTCTGTCCTGTGGTGGTGTTGGTGTCAGCTGTCCAGTCCAGTTTATTGTGTCTTGGTGGACCTCCAGGTACTTGTAGCAGTCCACAGTGTCCACCTTAGTACCCTTGATTTTGACTGTTGGGTTTGATCTTCTTGTAGTCCACCTGCAGCTCTTTAGTTTTTCCAGTGTTTGATTTATCAGGGAAATAGATTTTGTTTAATTTGGTTCCCAAACCAGGTGGTGGTTTTAACTTTTTATAAACAATGAATAAATGGAGCAGATTTAAAAAGAGAAGGTTCTGATGGATTCTGATCCATGATGGTCTCATTTTGTGTCTTTCGATGTGAACACAGAGGTGTTTGATCAAGAATAAAACCATAATATTACTCTAATAATCCTCATTTTTATCAAATACAAAACTTGTGCATTATTTATGGCTTTCCGTTTTTAAAATCCATCCATCCAAGTTGGGTCACGGGGCAGGTAACTATCCTAAAGATTTTAGGGATCTTAAACGGTTTTTAATTTTGAATACAAGGGAGACACAGTTTGACTCCGCCCACTCAACCTCCAGAAGCAGCTGTCCTCCTTTACGTCCGCAGCACAAAGATAAGAAGGTGTTCCTTTGGTTGTGATCACAGTTCATCTCCGTTTCATCAACGAAGAATAGTCAGAATGTCTGGAAGAGGAAAAGGAGGAAAAGGTCTCGGTAAAGGAGGCGCCAAGCGTCACCGGAAAGTTCTGCGTGACAACATCCAGGGAATCACTAAACCCGCAATCCGCCGTCTGGCCCGCCGCGGTGGAGTGAAGCGAATCTCCGGTTTGATCTACGAGGAGACCCGCGGTGTGCTGAAGGTGTTCCTGGAGAACGTGATCCGTGACGCCGTCACCTACACGGAGCACGCCAAGAGGAAGACCGTGACCGCCATGGACGTGGTGTACGCCCTGAAGAGACAGGGCCGAACCCTGTACGGCTTCGGAGGTTAAACTGGACCAGAACCACAGACACAAAGGCTCTTTTCAGAGCCACCCACACTCTAACTGAACAGCTCAGCCTCTAGTCAAACTATTACAACCGAGTTAAACTACACAATAATAAAGAACTTATCGAAGTCACTAACTGAACAGCTAGTTCTCTTTAATTAAATTCTACTTAAATGAGTTCTGTATCGTGCTGCTGTTTGGACCCCAATGTTATTCTATGATATAATGCACATATGTCAGTTGCGGCTGCCCACGGGCCAGATCCGGCCCGCAAAGCAATTATTTATGGCTCCCTGGATGATATTTAAAGTGAAACTAAACCCTAATTTAACTTTTTTTAGCTGAGAAACTAGAATGTGTTAAGAAGGTGTCATAGCACTATATCTGTGTTAATTTTCATGAAATTGTTTGTATTAGTTTAAATCGGCAATGTTTGGTCTAAAAAAACGAGTATTCTGTAGTCCTATGGGTTGAACTGTGGTATTGCACTCCGATTTTCTCATTTGTTTACGATTCGCACAGTCATTTATAGGCTCTGTGCACAAGTGTCGTAAATCACTTGCGCATTGACAGGAAGTCGGGTTCCCAGCTTCCGGTCTAAGCCCCGTTCTCTGTTTACAAGAGCTGCCCAAGACACAAGTATCAGCTATGTTCATCGTATCGTTGATGTCTGGTCCCCTGCTCCGACAAGCAAACGTAATAAGGGATTTAAATTGCATATCTCAAGTTTCCTGCACAACTATGAGGGTAAGTAACGTTAGTTTGATCGCGTTGTGTTGTTGCTACCTGTTAGCGGCTAACGTTAGCCTATTAGCAACGCAATCTTTTTTTTGTAAACTCACCTTATAGAAACAGCTTTTCCACACTTAAACAAAACGGCTCATATTTTGTGATCCTTCTACAAACATGCTGCTCTTCTCAGTTTCATGCAAAAATCAGGACACAGCTGTGAAGCTGTTGTCAGGGCTCTGTGTCAGGTCCATGAAGAAAGCTGAAAAACCTCACCGTAGGGTGAAGCTAGGATTGTTCAGATGACAGTTTTAAGATTGCTGGTTCAGTAACCCCACGTTCCTGTTGTTAATGGGGATTTAGCTAAGATGGTAATTAAATGTCAGTGTGAGTCAATCTAGTACATTCAGCTACATGTTTACATTCTTGGTCTAATTATTTTGACCTCGTGTGTTTTTATGCAGCTCTCAGAAACTAAAGTCTTCACTCCCAGACTGCTCCTCCTGTTAGCACCCTAGGAAGCAACACCTCCATTGGTCGACTGCCAGGTTTGGGAGCACCTGTACCTCCACCATTCTCCTCCAGCGGGGACATGAAGGTTTCTGAATTTAACACCACCTCTCTGTCGTCACAGTTCAGCCGTAAGTTCATCAGTATCTGTGCAGTCTTGTTTGAATGTATGTGCGTGATATAGATTTAATTATTGTGTGTGTGTTTGCAGGTGACTTTGGCCTGTAGCCAGAGCCTTGTGCTGAGCCAGCTGGTTCAGAGACACTCCGGCCCCTCCTTGCCTCTGGCACGTCCATCTCAACAAGCAGCCCTTCTTCAGCGTCGTCTGCGCCCCAACACATCAGCACAGGCTGGCCTGGTTCTGGCTGCTGCTAAATACCTTATCAGTCAAAGCAATTACAAGATTTTTTTTGTAAAATTTTCAGCCCTCATTAATCTGTTTACCTACTTCGTAGCAGATTCCATAAATCAATAAAAGTTTTATTTTAAAGGTTTTTAGCATATGATTTCTTACCTGTAAAATCTTGACCTTCTATTTCACAATTAAAGTGTTCAAATATTGAAATACAGAGGATATTGTGTTGTTGTTACTGTGGCTATAAAACAAGACTAACAATAATTAAAAAAAAATCCAATTGAATGGATAATATATCTGTAATTTTCATTTAAGGCATTTGATTAATATGTTTGTTTAACTTTACCCTGTTTTTGACACTATCAAATAAACAAGGTTTTTCAAAGTTGGACCTCTCAAAAAACTTTATTTTTATTTTACATAGGTACAATAACAAAATTAATTTAAAAGATATCCACATACCAAAATACAGTGGTCAATAAAATGTTTAGGTACTGCACTTACAAAAATGTGACATTTATTTTTATTTACCTCCAAAGAAAACAGTACAACATGTTTCCATCAAGAATATCTACTTACAAATGTAAGACAATGTCAATATAAGTAAATGACAGCATTTTGTTTTTCTTCAAGACTGTGCCATCAGCTTTTCTGTCAAACTTCATATCTCCATTTCCTGACCAAAGAGAAGACTTTACTCTGGAGGAGCAGGGATGAAGGTGTTTGACACCGTAGTTCTGTACAGTCCAGGATAACTTGTGTGTCACTGTAGCGGCCATCAAAATCTTGTGCTGCAGCTCGGGGGCGGCTGCTGGTTATGGTGGGAGTTGATGAGGACCAGACTCTGTGTGTGGAAGCGGAGGAAGGTGGTTCTCCTCCTCCAACATGCTGGTGAAGATTCTCAGTCGTCCAGCACATGATGAAATCAAAAAAGGCGTTCAATACAGGATCAACTGGACTTTATTTGTTGCAGAAAACGTTTCGACTTCTGTCCAGAAGTCTTTTTCAATTCTGAATGGAAGCTGTGAGAACGAGGAGTTTTATACAGGCTTACAAGTCACGCACCAACATATGAAATTGGAAACTGAAATAACACCACAAATTAACTAACATGCCCTTTTCTATTTAAATTGACAAAACGACAAAACCCAGCTTAACAAAAGGGTGTTTGTAACACATACATGTAAATTGAAAGATCACACCTAACAGTAGGAGGTTCCCTTGAGGTCTCTGTTAGAAGACACAAAACTGTATGTTTTTTTGACTCCTCCTCCAACACCAGGCTTCTGCAGCAAAGAGGCGAGATATATGAATCTTGTGCAGCACAGAGCCTGCAGAACCTAGATTAGTGTGTACAATATTTACATGTCAGTACACTAACACACAGTGAACTAAAAACTCAATTTAATATACAATAAAATGACAAGTTAAACAGGTAAAATCAATAAAAAATTGAAGTAAAATCAAGTCTCTATGGAGAAAACATTACCTTTGCCCAGGTGTGATATGGTTCTCAGCAGCAGGTGCACATGAGGGAGTGAAGACTTTAGTTTCTGAGAGCTGCATAAAAACACACGAGGTCAAAATAATTAGACCAAGAATGTAAACATGTAGCTGAATGTACTAGATTGACTCACACTGACATTTAATTACCATCTTAGCTAAATCCCCATTAACAACAGGAACGTGGGGTTACTGAACCAGCAATCTTAAAACTGTCATCTGAACAATCCTAGCTTCACCCTACGGTGAGGTTTTTCAGCTTTCTTCATGGACCTGACACAGAGCCCTGACAACAGCTTCACAGCTGTCTCCTGATTTTTGCATGAAACTGAGAAGAGCAGCATGTTTGTAGAAGGATCACAAAATATGAGCCGTTTTGTTTAAGTGTGGAAAAGCTGTTTCTATAACGTGAGTACACAAAAAAAAGATTGCGTTGCTAATAGGCTAACGTTAGCCGCTAACAGGTAGCAACAACACAACGCGATCAAACTAACGTTACTTACCCTCATAGTTGTGCAGGAAACTTGAGATATGCAATTTAAATCCCTTATTACGTTTGCTTGTCGGAGCAGGGGACCAGACATCAACGATACGATGAACATAGCTGATACTTGTGTCTTGGGCAGCTCTTGTAAACAGAGAACGGGGCTTAGACCGGAAGCTGGGAACCCGACTTCCTGTCAATGCGCAAGTGATTTACGACACTTGTGCACAGAGCCTATTACACATTAATTGTCCCCTTGCTTCTCTAAAAGCATTTCTAAAAAGCCAAGGTGACACGCCGTTAACCAGCCAATAAAAACAGAGCTTGAATTTGAATCGGCCAATAAAAACGGAGCTTGAATTTGAATTTCAGCTGAGCAATGGTAACAGAGCCATATATGGCTCTGAGGGGGAGGGACCAGAAACGCGTCTGTTCAAAATTTTCCTAAGTTCCAGCGTGTTCCAGAAATTACATACTGAACCTTTAAAGCTGGGGTATGTAAGATTGTAATGTAGTCTGTAACTTTTCAAACAATATATTTTTAACATATTTCTTCACTCTGTCACTATCTACTGACAAACTGATGTTAGACAAAGTAATCTCTGAAAAAAACTATAGTCCCCTTGCTTCTCTATCAGCATTTATAAAAACACTAAAAACACAGAGTGACCAGGACAATGACAGCCAATAAAAACAGAGTTTTTAACCAGCCAATTAAAAACAGAGCTTGAATTTGAATCAGCCAATAAAAACAGAGCTTGAATTTGAATCTCAGCAGAGCTGAGAGAGGGATCAGAATGCTTTGCCTGTTGAAAATTTTTCTAAGTTCTGCACCCTACAGAAAGTTACACATAGCACCTTTAAGTGTTAGTTTTTGAATGTGGTCTTAAACCCTTATCACAGACATCTCTGAATAAGAGCAGTTGAGCTTTTTCTCAGATATCAGACTAGTCAACAGAGTAGTGTAGGGTTTCCCCCTTACAGGTGCCTATGATGAAGAGGATGAAGATGACATGGCCTGACCTGGCTAAATCCTTCCAGTTCATATTTTTGCTAAGGTTAACACATACCAGAAATATAGATTCCACACACTAGAGGCATGACCTTTGATAGGAGGGACAGTCCGTTTGATTTTATTGTTTTATTTTTATTTGTTTATTTGTTTGTTCTTACATTTCTTTTTGTTTTTGTTTATTTGTTGTTTTTGTTTATTCTTTATTACTTTCTTGTTTGTTTTGTTTATTTCTTATTACATTTATTTGCTATTTTTGTTCTGTTTGTTTTATTTTTATTCTTTGTTTTTGTTTGTTTTATTTTTATTCTTTGGTTTTTTGTTGTTGTTTGATTTCTTTGTTTGTATTTTCTTACATTTATTTTCCTTAACTTTGTTAGTTTTTTATTATGTTTCCGGCATATAAGCTTTGACAGCTACCGTATATTTTATTACGTAGTTTTTATTACCAATTAGTATTGATGCTTATTTTTATATAAGGGGTTTATACTTTGGGTGGGTAACTTGTAACTTAGGAGTAGGATTACTGCGGGGTGGGAATGGTAAATGGTAAATGGAGCTTATTTATATAGCGCCTTCCAGCCCCCTCTGAGGAGCCCCAAAGCGCTTTACAATACGAGCCATCTACCCATTCATACACACATTCATACACCGTTAGTGGTAGCCTGCCTTGTAGGGCGCTATCCAGACCTACCGGGAGCAACTCGGGGTTAAGTGTCTTGCCCAGGGACACAACGACACATGGTGGGCGGATGCGGGACTCGAACCTCCGACCTTCCGATTGGGGGTCGACTGCCATTACCACTGTGCCACGGCCGCCCCGCCGTGTATATATATACATATACAGGGAACCCCCGACCTACGAACGATTTCGGGACCTAAGAACCGTTCGCAGCTCGATCCTGTCGTAGGTAGGGGGTGAAAATTGCGTCCCGTTCGTAGGTCGTTATTCCGTTCGTAGGTCGCGGAAATACCGCTAACGGTGCGCCGCGCACACATTTAACAGCATGAGACTGACATACTGGGCCATAAACATGCACAGAACTTTATTTACAAACACTTATCTAAACCATTACACCACACATGCATCCATAAACACACACAGTAACTGTACATCAGTAACTTCACATCAGAACTGCAGGAAATCAGCTGGAAATCACATCAGCAAAATGATGTCAACAATCACACATGAACACTTCTCAAAGTGCAGCTTTTAACATCAGAACAGCAGCAAATCAGGGACTCACATCAGCAAAATGATGTCAACAATCACACATGAACACTTCTCAAAGTGCAGCTTTTAACATCAGAACAGCAGCAAATCAGGGACTCACATCAGCAAAATGATGTCAACAATCACACATGAATCCATAAATCCATCAGCAGCATCACATCTATCAGAAACATGTTGCAACCATCATGTTTTTGAAACCAGTGCGTTGATGAGTGTCCATGTGCATGAGAAAGAAGTCCATGAACTCAGAAAAAGCTAGAAGCAGCAGAAAAATGAAACAAAATTGCCTTACTTTGACTGAAGTGTAGGTAGACAGATGTTTTTCTCATGATCAAACCTGCATCTGATGGAACTGCTTAGCCATTGCTCAACAATGAATGTTTGGAGCAGTTACTTTTCCACTGTCATGCGCAGTGTCACGCCCATGCCCAACTAACAACAGCCAAGGGGCAATCCCCTCCCCCACCTCGCCGATTGCCGTGTGTGACGCAGTTACGCCGTAACTCGATTATATACTTGTAATGGGGCTCGTTCGTAGGTCACGTATTTTCTGCCGTACGTCGATGGCATTCTTCTACTTTGGCTCGTTCGTAAGTCCCGTGGTTCGCAGGTCGGTGGAGTCGTAGGTCGGGGGTTCCCTGTATATACATATATATATATATACATATACATATATATACATATATATATATATATACATATATATATATACATATATATATACATATATATATATACATATATATATATACATATATATA
>JBBPBX010000395.1:106530-134244 GCA_038048925.1 Garcialebias charrua
ATGCATCAGGGTCATCATCACACGCTTCTTAGCTGCAGGTGGATGTCCCTCAAGAGGAAAAAGACAGCTGCTTCCTCTGTCTCAGACTGGAAATAACACAAACAGGTAAAAAAATAAAAATAGTTAATAAGATTATCATTTTAAATTAAAAAGGTTAATTATTAATAAAAGAACAATACCTCTTCTTGTGGTTGGATCTCTCGGTCATCATCAGGGCAGGGATTTATTCAGCTCCAGGACTTGTTGACATCAGTTTTTTCATAAAGTGATGAACTTTTTGGCTGGTGTTGACATGATGGACGTGATGGAAGACGTGGTAGAGACGCTCAGTTAATTTAAAGCCTGCACATCAACAACAACATTTCAGACGTAGATCCAGAGCTTTAAAAAGTCCTACAGTTTGTGTTATTGATCTGGACTGATCTGACCTACCTGAAGGCTGTTTTAATGCTGCTGCTGCTCTGTTAGCAGTGTTTACAAGCTGCTGTTCTTCGTTCACGTTCGGATCACGTCGTAAGTCCGTTCAAGTTAGACGTGTTGTCTGCTGCAGATCCAGTCTCCGTGAAACAAAGTCCACACACCGTTTTGGATGTGCGCTCGTGTTTTTAACAAGAAAGTCACAACGTTCCTAAAGAAACAGGAGACCGCAGCGAGATGCTAATGCTAACGTGTGCTACAAGACAATAACACCGGGCGGTCGCATAGACTGACGTCACTCCTGTCTTTTTTTTTAAATCGCTCCCCCCGAGACGCATTGGCGAAATAAAATAAAATTACAGTTCTACAGAAAATGACAAAAAAGTAACGCACAATAATTTGGAGTGAGTAACTTTAATCTGATTACTGGATTTTGAAATAGCAACGCGTTAGATTACACGTTACTGAAAAAAGTGGTCCGACCAGAGTAACGCGTTACAAAGTAACGCGTTAGTGAAATCATTGATTATCACAGAGTAAAGTCATCATCATCGACAACTTGGTTCTGGTTTACTCAGCAACTGGTGTAGAGCTGGTAGATGAAGCAGTCCCACTTGGCGTCAAATCTGTCTACTCTTATCCAAAATCCAGCTTTAACTTGTTGTTGTTAGCTGAGATTTTAGCCCAGAGGAAAGGAGCAGGCCAAGGTAGCACGCATGTGCATAAGGTGAATGTACAAAATTCACAGTGCCAACTAATGACCCGGCATGTTAACTACAGCAGATTCAGGGGGTGGCAGAGGTTCCTAGATGCATGTAAACACAAAATGTGTCCATGTCAACGCAGATCTTTTCCTCTAATTAACATACAAAAAACACATGTTTCCCCCTACTGTGTCCGTGTAAATAGAGCCATAGGTCGTTTTCACACCTGATAGTCTGGTAGACTCGATTTGATTGGGGACCAAAATTTGGAATGTTTGTTTACATTTTCAGCTGGTGCGATTCACATTCACAGTGCACTGAGTCAATCGAGCCAACCTATCTCTCCCCACCCACCACATGCCTGTGGTGATGCTGCACCAAGAATAAATAATAATAATAATGTGCTATGTGTTGTCATCATTGTATGTTCCCATAAAAAAATATTAAATTGGCTCTCTGCATTTAACCTATCGCACGATACATCCAGGTGGAGCAGTGGGCAGCTATATAGGCACCCGGGAAGTAATTTGGGATAGGGTGTCCTGCTCAGAGACACCATGAGATATGCAATGACCAGGGATTGAACCCAGAACCTTCAGGTCCCAAGTCGGCTGCCCTGCCCCTACACCATCCTGGCCCCAAGAAGTGATGTTTTTGTTTTATTTACACAGAATGCCCTGTAATGTAGTCAACTTCCTGCTTTTGGAACAATCTTCTGTCCACTTGCATTCACAATGTATTTGAACCATGCTAGAGTTCCCTTCAACCGAACCAAGAACCAGGTACTATATAGGTGGACCAGAGTTTGCTTTTTTGGTCCACATCAGAGTTTGATTGCACATTCACACCTCCACAAACAAACCGGACTTTCTAAGTAAATGAACTAAAGTTTGGTTAAAGCAGACTAAACAGAGCGGGTGTGAATTAGACAGAGGAAGGCCAAAGATGTGATGCATGGATGCAGTTAGAGAGGACTTGGAGGTAGTTAGAGTGAGGACAGAGGATGCAGAGGACAGAGTGAGGTGGAGAATGACTCGCTGAGGAGACTCCTGAAGAGGGAAAAGCTGAAAGAAGATTAATTCAAACTTTTAATGTTCCACTTTTTGATGTAACTTTTTATTTAACACAACCCATTAGAGAAGTAGATCAGCAATGCAAGCTATAGATGTGAAGATGTAAAATATAACCCATCCTTTCTATCTAGATGTTATTGTTTAGCTCTAGCATCTCAAAACTTCAAACACCTTTGATGGCATGCTAGCTAACAGTCAATCACTGTCAATTGATGATAACAGACACATAACAAAAAGATAATCCAGACATCAACTATATCAGATTTGAAGGCAGAGGTGAAGAAAGCTGATGCCAACAGACTTGATAAACCCAAGAGAGCTGGCTCAGTTCTGGGAGTGGACCTGCAGTCTCTGACAGAGGTGTCTGAGTAGAAGATGTTGAGGAACCTGCTCCAGATCCTGAACAACATGTCACACCCCCTGCATGACACCCTGGACTCTTACCGCAGCACCTTCAGTCTTAAGACTCAAGAATAGCTCTGCGTCCATACACGTGTCCGTATGCGCGTGCTGGACGCAGGGAGTTTACCTGCACACCCCAGCGTACGTTCTCGCATATATCTCGCGTTTTCGCACCAAATTCTTGACGTCATTTGAACAGCTGCAGCGCAGAGCGTTTACCTACGAGAAAAATTGAGGTAGCTGATTGGTCATTTGCTGACACGCCTACTGAATTGATTGACGGGTCGGGGGAAAAAAGGCGAGAGCTGGCAGCTTCAGCCGCAGCGGTGTTCTGTGTTTATATGTTAATAAAAAGATCTTAAATAAAAACAGGAAGTGCTGGTCCTGCAGCCCACACATCAGACCAGCACACCAGGAAATCTCCAGACCCTCCTGCTGGACCTGAGTTTAATTCACTCATGACAAATTTGTTAATTTCTTATCATTTCAGTCATGGAGTCAATGGAGGAGGAAGAGATCACTGCCTTTTGGCAACAAAACTAAAGAAAAGGCCAAATCAGGGATGAAGAAGGGGAATTTAATAAATTTGTGTCACATACAAAACAGTCCGGCGCCGGGCAGTTTATTGTGCGACAATGCGTTTGCGTGCGCGGTCGTAAAATTTGAGCTTTGCGCATACATGCCCTGCGGGAATACGCTTGTACCTCTGCGTAGTACGTGCATAGAGCTGTGTATGGACGTGCGCAGAGCTATACGGGAGCCTTTAGACTGAGACCACCGAGGTGCTCCACAGAAGAACACAGAAAGTCCTTCCTACCCTGTGGCTATCAAACTTTTCAACTCCTCCCCCTTTCTACACATAGGACAATAAAATTAATCCTGCATCACAATAAACACGTTAATGTTTCTGTCTGTATCTGACCTGTTTTAGAACTTAATTGTTGGTATTTTTATATTCTGATATTTTTTATAATCAAACATTTTTTAATATTCTTTTTTTTTTTTTACATATTCTTTGTTATGTTTATATACTCTTTTATTTTTTTCTATTCTTTGTTTTTTTATATATCTTGTGTGATTCCTTGTTTATGTTCCTTTGTACTGAAACTCTGGCACAATAATTTCCTGTGGGATCAATAAAGTTCTATCTTATTTATCTTATCTTATTTAAGAGATCATATTGGTAACCCTAACTTTGGGCCAAGTCTGCTGTAACTTTTTTTTTTCTTGTACTTGTATCCAAAGCACGGTTAACCATGGCTCCGGATCCCTCCTGTCTATAAACACATGTTCCGTTCTTCATTCTTCACACTTCCTCTCTCGTGTCTAATTGACTTCATGCCTGTTCATGAAAAGGATCCTAGTTTCCACCTGCTCTGCCTCTATTCACAGCGTAACACCAAATTCTCCTGTGCTCTCACTCTATTAACAGAGATCATACCCAAGTTCAGCTCCCCGCTATTATTGCAGGAGATGCTAAAATCTCATTTTCAACTCAATTTAACCTGGTCTAGCTCAAGGGGAATAGAAAAAGCCTTAAAGGGATTGTGACATGATTTTTTTACTATTCATAAAATTGCTCAAAATATATATATTTTATCATTTAAATATGTTTGTTTTTGCAAACAAAATGATAAATCACTTTAATTTTGCTTTAAAAGTGATTTTGAACTTCAAGCCGTGTTTAATCATGGGAAATCCGATTACACTCGAACGCACCATATGTGATGTCACACTGGGCAGAGGGCTGTGGTGTCTTTAATAGCGGACAATTTAAAACTGGACGAATTTATCAATCTATGTGAAGATTTGAGCTATTTGTCTTCATTTTGGGAAGCAGAAAATTGTTTGGGTGATGGAACAAGAAACAACAGGATCTAATTTAGGTCTGATGCTGTATCAGACTTCCTTCATGTCGAGCTGCTCATACCTGCGCACTGTGACAAGCCCAGAGCTCTGCCCGGTGTGACATCACAGATGGTGCGTTCGTGTGTAATGGGATTTCCCATGATTAAACACGGCTTGAAGTTCAAAATCACTTTTAAAGCAAAATTAAAGTGATTTATCATTTTGTTTGCAAAAACAAACATATTTAAATGATAAAATATATATATTTTGAGCAATTTTATGAATAGTAAAAAAATCATGTCACAATCCCTTTAATAATGAAGCTGCAGTACTCTTTTTGGAATAAGAGTTTGATTATAGAAGAGAGAAACCATCTATAATATTCATTTGTGTATTTGCCTGTTTATTGTCCCAAAATTAAAACAGTGGTATGCTGATGTCCATCGTTGACATTTTTGAATAGTGATGGTGAATGTTTATAGTTTTTGAGATTTGTGTGTGTGTGTGTGGGGGGGGGGGTCTGAAATTGAAATTTTCATTCAACCTTTATTTATACAGGTTAGTCTCGTTGAGTCCCGAGAACTCATTTTCAAGAGAGACTTGTTTTAGACAGACAACATATACAGTACAGTACAGACAATATTCAATTAAACAGGGACTACAAGAAAACCTTATATGTGACCACCATAGAATAATTTTTGGAAGCCCCAGTCATTTGAGGAAACTATACTTTTAAGCAATATAAAAACTAGAAAACGTAGTTTCCTCAATAATTGAGGTGGTCGTTTTGCATATAAGGTGGTGGCTAAATTGAATTTTGGCATCCATCCATTACCTTTACCCGCCTATTCCTTTCTGGGTTGTGGGGATCATTGGTGCCAATATCCAGCAATCACTGTGCGAAAAGCAGGGTACATTCTGGACAGGTCACATCCATGGGCTACATATAGGGACAAATGACCATTCTCACTCTCATCAAGGGACAATTTAGAGTTACTAATTAGCCTAGCATGCAAGGTTTTAGTCTGTGGGAGGCAACCAGAGTACAGAGAGAAACCCCACACATGCACAGAGAGAACATGTGAACTCCACTAAAAAAGGTCCCCTGCTAGAATTTTATCCTGCAACCTTTTCACTGAGAGATGACAGCTCTACCAACTGTGCCTCTGGATTTTGACAAGACCACCCAATTTTTAAAATAAACTTTTTTTTACGCCTAGATGTAGCCACACACCAAAATGGAAGTCAGTACCTCACTTATTTTTCTAGTTATCATGCTCAAAACATGCACAGACGAAGGGTATTTCCAATCACCCCTCTCTGTTCCACAACAGGGGACAACAAGTGAATGAAACAGGAAAGTTTTTTTCATTTCCTGATTATAACCCTGCTCCAAAAGGCAAACATGGAGGAACAGTGTTTTTACCCATTTTGGTCTGCTAATGTAAAATCTCTAAAATCAATGGACAAATATTTTCAAAAAATAATTACTGGATGCGTACATGATGGCTCAGTTAGTCGAACTGTTGCTTCTCAGCAAGAAGGTCACCAGATAAAATCCCGGCCGGAGACCTTTCTGGGTGGAGTTTGTATGTTCAAAGTCAAAGTCAAAGTCAACTTTATTGTCAGATCTGCAATATGTACAGTGCATGAATGGGTTTTGTCCGGGTACTCCGGTTTAACTTCCACAGACCAAAAACACGCATGTTAGGCTGACTGGCAATGGCGGCCCATGTAATGTCCACCAGGGGGGGCTATTTCTCCAAAATGAAAAAAAAAATTCCCAAGTTCAAACAGTTTTTTTTTTAAATCAAATGCAGATTAATACAAGGTCAACAGAACAATTAAATGCTCAGGATGAGAAGAGCCAATTTGACTCACTAAAACAACAAAGAACAAACAAAAAATATATATAAATAAATAAATTATATATAAATTATAGAAAGGAAAATAAGTGAGATTAAAACATTTCTGCATTTCTACTTGCAAGAGGCTTTGTTTTCATTCTCCAGATCAATACAGTGTTAAGAAATAGTAAAACACCACAAGTGACATTTAGTATATACAATTATTAATGTTTGATCATTTTTTATAAGCAAATTAAAATAAATGTAGCCATCAGAGTCCAATAACCTGCGCTGGCAACCTAACTCCACAAGCAAACAAAGAAAAAACAAACTCACCAGTTGTCACTTTTAGAATAAACAGTGAGCTGAAGGCTTTTATCACAAACAGAGCCACCATAAAATGGAAAGGATATCAGTCAGGAATGGTAATATAATAATATAAACATTAGATTAAGGTTAGCATTAGCATGTTAGCTCCAAACAAACTCACCAGTTGCCACTTTTAGAATAAACAGTCAGCTGAAGGCTTTTATCACAAACAGAGCCACCTAAAAGTGGAGAGGATATCAGTCAGGAATGGTAATATAATAATATAAGCATTAGATTAAGGTTAGCATTAGCATGTTAGCTCCAAAAAAAAATCACCAGTTACCACTTTTAGAATAAACAGTCAGCTTTCACAAACAGCCATCTAAAATTTGAGAGGCATATCAGTCAGAAATGCAAATAGACATTAGATAAAGGGCTTTCAATGATTTAAAACGTGCTTGAGCAAGTCTGCTTGAGTCACTGACCGCACGGCAAATTTTCCAGACCCCCAAAAAATAAATAGTAATTAAATAAATAAATAAACGGCCAGAAACACGCGATCGGTAGGTAGAGCTCACGTTGGACTGTTCAGGTCGGTGAAAACTGTGCATGCGCCACTTATAACGAGAGTCAATGGATAAGATCAGAGCTCCCCCAAAACAGGAAATACGTCACCAATCAGAAAACGTTTTTTCAAACAAACAATATAACTCATCATTACTCATAATATATTTATCCTACACAACAAAAAACATATAAGGGAGTCCTCGATTTACGGCGCGCACGACCTACGGCAACTCGGACCTATGGCATAAATCATAATTAATAAAAAATATGAAATATAAAAAAAACTTGGTTTAAATGTTCTTTATTTCATGTGTACAGCACTTTGTTGCAGCTGTGGTTGTTTTAAATGGCTTTATAAATAAAGTATTATTATTAAATTTATTTTTTAAATTATTTTTAACCCGAATTACGCAACTTATTATCCGGTAGTTTCCGGTCGCAATGTGTTTAGCTTCTGTTAGCTCATCAGCCGTACCGTGTTGGTTCAGAGGTTGCTTCGCGCGGACACATTACCTCCAGCTGAATTGGGGCTTTGTGGTTGGATGGATAAACGAAGGGAAAAGACGCTGTGGAACGCGTGAAACATTAGACAGCTTAATGTGACTGGACATCCACCACCTAACATGCTAATGTTAGCTCCACCGGAGTCTCCTGCCCGGACAGCAGCCGGCTATGGACAGTGTCGTTCAAAGGTTGCTTCGCGCAAACACATTACCTCCAGCTGAATGGGGGCTTTGTGGTTGGATGGATAAACGAAGGGAAAAGACGCTGTGGAACGCGTGAAAACATTAGACAGCTTAATGTGACTGGACATCCACCACCTATCATGCTAACGTTAGCTCCACCGGAGTCTCCTGCCTGGACAGCAGCCGGCTACGGACCATGTCGTTCAGAGAGGTTGCTTCGCGCGGACAAATTACCTCCAGCTGAACGGGGGCTTTGTGGTTGGATGGATATACGAAGGGAAAAGACGCTGTGGAACGCGTCAAGCATTAGACAGCTTAATCATGTGACCGGACAACCACCACCTAACATGCTAACGTTAGCTCCACCGGAGACAGAACCTGATAGGCCGCGCCTGCTGCAACCGTTAGCTCGCTTGATGTCTGCCTTTTAGCCTCAGATGTTTGATGGACACCGAACTAACATGCTAAAATACGGAGAAAGCTGCACAGCCTTTTTGGAGGGATGACACCGAGCCAACAAACGTGCGTAGCTATGGAGTTGCTAATGCTAACGCGGCGCAGAACCTGTTGGAAGAAGAAACTACTCCAAGTAAGTTATTAAATCTTTTTTCCTTCATGATTGCTCCAAATGTATGGAGTTAACATGCTAACAGTCCTTCCTGTAAACAGTTTGGACCGCGTGAAGCAGTATGAAGCTGCAGAGCTCAGACGTGCAAGAGCTAACATGCTAAAAGTCGAAGACAGGCTTGAACCAGCTCAAAGTGCATCCATCCATCCATTTTCGTCCGCTTATCCGGGGTCGGGTCGCGGGGGTAGCAGCCTAAGTAGGGAGGCCCAGACTTCCCTCTCCCCAGCCACATGGAGCAGCTCCTCTGGGGGAATCCCAAGGCGTTCCCAGGCCAGCCGAGAAACATAGTCCCTCCAGCGTGTCCTGGGTCTTCCTCTGGGTCTCCTCCCGGTGGGACATGCCCGGAACACCTCACCAGGGAGGCGTCCAGGAGGCATCCTAACCAGATGCCCGAGCCACCTCAACTGGCTCCTCTCGATGTGGAGAAGCAGCGGCTCTACTCCGAGTCCCTCCCGGATGACTGAGCTTCTCACCCTATCTCTAAGGGAGAGTCCAGACACCCTGCGGAGAAAACTCATTTCAGCCGCTTGTATCCGAGATCTCGTTCTTTCGGTCACAACCCAAAGCTCATGACCATAGATGAGGGTGGGAACGTAGATCGATCGGTAAATTGAGAGCTTTGCCTTTTGACTCAGCTCTCTCTTCACCACGACAGACCGGTACAGCGCCCGCTTCACTGCGGATGCTGCACCTATCCGCCTATCGATCTCACGCTCCAGTTTTCCCTCATTCGTGAACAAGACCCCGAGATACTTAAACTCCTCCACTTGGGGCAGGACCTCCTCCCCGACCCGGAGAGGGCATGCTACCCTTTTCCGGCTCAAGACCATGGCCTCGGATTTGGAGGAACTGATCCTCATCCCGGCCGCATCACACTCGGCTGCAAACCGCTCCAGCGAAAGCTGTAGATCACGATCTGATGAAGCCAATAGGACCACATCATCTGCAAAAAACAGAGAAGCGATTCTAAGGCCACCAAAACGGATCCTCTCAACACCTTGGCTGCACCTAGAAATTCTGTCCATAAAAGTTATGAACAGAATCGGTGACAAAGGGCAACCTTGGCGGAGTCCAACTCTCACTGGAAACGAGCCTGACTTACTGCCGGCAATGCGGACCAAGCTCTGACACCGGTCGTACAGGGACCTAACAGCCCATATCAATGGGCCTGGTACCCCATACTCCCGGAGTACCTCCCACAGAACCCCCCGAGGGACGCGGTCGAATGCCTTTTCCAAGTCCACAAAGCACATGTAAACTGGTTGGGCAAACTCCCACGCGCCCTCCAGGACCCTGTTGAGGGTGTAGAGCTGGTCCAGTGTTCCACGACAGCACAAAAACCACACTGCTCCTTCTGAATCTGAGGTTCAGCTCAAAGTAAGAAATTAATATTTTTATTGATCAAAATGTACCCTGTATCTGTTTTTTGATAAATATGTACTACACTGTGTTAGGTGTGTTAGGATAGGCGAAGTGCTTGGTAACTGCACAGTAATGTATATGTACGTGTAGGCTCGGGTGGTCCCCGACTTACATCAAAATCGGGTTACGAACGGCCCGTAGGTCCGGAACTCATTCGTAAGTCGCGGACTCCCTGTGCATATATTTCGAAATATTTTTATTTTATTATTTCATTTTTATTAATTTTTTTAAGTCTTCAATGTCACATGGTCCAGAATTTCCAGTGGGGCGGGACCCTAGCGCCCCCTATTGGCCGGCTGCCCCTGCTGACTGGTAACTCTAAATTTTCCCTAGGTGTGAGAGAGAGAGTAAATTGTTGTTTGTCTCGTTTGTCTCTTTGATTAATTTAAGTGACTGTTTGTTTAAAGTTATTTATTTATTTATTTTTAAATAAGGGGCAGATATAAGTTTTTTTCTTCTTTCTGCACTCTTTTCAAAGTTTTTTATTCTTTTTGATGGTTTTCTTTTGTTTCTTTTAAATTAATAAATAAAAAATATATTAAATGGCTTTAAACATCGGCTAAGTTCATGGCGCCAACACAGACATGTTCCTGTTTTTAGTATTTTACATCGCTTTATAATGTAGCTTTGTATTTTGTATTTTTTATAATTTTCTTGTAATTTTCAATTCATATGCTTTTTTGAATTGTCTACTGTTGTACTGATAAATTGGAAGGTAAACTATATCTTGGCTGCAAGTATTCAATCAAGCTGTGAAATCCTTCTTTTTCTACAACTGATAGCAGTTGGTCATTACGTAAATACGATGAAGTTTAGCAACTTCTCGGTGAACATTCAAGCTACATGGCTTCAGTGGTGTGTTGTTCTTGTTCAATCCGTAGCAGGCAGTCTGATTTTGGTCAGCTGCACTTGATCTGCCTCTCCTCCGAGACGGGCCGACTGAGTGAGACAGATTTGGCACAGCTGGCCAGGTTCAGGCTGCCTGCTTCAGACTGAG
Organism: Garcialebias charrua; assembly: GCA_038048925.1. NCBI lineage: Eukaryota > Metazoa > Chordata > Actinopteri > Cyprinodontiformes > Rivulidae > Garcialebias > Garcialebias charrua. The sequence continues at coordinate 117,431 of JBBPBX010000395.1, forward strand.
CGAGAGGAGTGAACCACTGAAACCACAGAGCTCAATTGTCCAACGTAAAACTAACTTTACCGTGGTTTAATGTGGTGCTATGGCTCTGCAGACATTGCACGTTGCTTCTTGCTTTGTGGTGTTTCTAGTGTAAAATACTTCCACACAGCTGACGTTTCGATGAAAACTTGGTTAGCCATTAGCCACAGTGCTATTGCACGTTGTAGCTGGCTGCAAACTATGAAATGGATTTCCTGAATGTGAGGCGGTTCTCATTACTCTGGGCTTCATGAAACATGCCTCTGTTCAGGAAATCCATTCTGTAGTTTGAAGCCAACGTGCAGAACAGCTGGCAGGGAATCATATGAGGAAAAGTTTCAACAGACACAGACAGGCATCATGGATCAGAAATCTCTGCAGGTTGGATCGGAAAACTCTGATATGTAAATAATGCTGGTAATGGAGGCTGATACCGGATCGGATCGGCCCCATCCCATAAACCTGCTGTCACAGAACAAAGAAGCCACCTCAATAATTGAGGTACGGAACATGGCCCACTTCGACTCAATGTCCCCACCTCAGCTGGGATGAGGTTAAAGCTCTCCTGGAGGTGTGAGTTGAAGAACATACTGATGGGTTCTTCTGCCAGGTATTCCCAGCGAACCCTCGTTACACATTTGGGTCTACTGGATCTGTCTGACATCATCCCCCTCCATCTGATCCAGCTCACAACAGGTGATGATCAGTTGATAACTCAGCTCCTCTCTTCATCGGAGTGTCCAAAACAAATGACTGTAAATCAGCGTGAAATGTTGCAAAATCAAATGAGAATGCACATTTTTACAAGTCGGACCAAAATAGCTTCAGAAGATATTAGTTTCAAATTCCTGCAGGCAATATGTATTACTTAAAGGATTGCTAAAATTTTATTCAATAAACGTTTTCTTGGTCAAATGCTAATCAGCCCTCGCATTGTTACCTTTTTTAAACTTCAACCACCGTATTTTCCGGTGTATAGGTCGCACCTTTTTATCATTTTTTCATGGCCTGCGACCTATAGTTAGGTGCGACCTATATATGGCTTTTTATAAAATAAGCTGATTTGTAATCATTTATTAACAAAAATTAAACTGAGACACACTTACAATAATGTCAGCTAAAAAAAATATATTTTTAGTTGTTTATCCTGCTAAAATTATTCATTTATTAAAGAAAAGTTCAGCTCAGACACATATTTGCTGTAATTTTTATCAAAAAAATAATTGTTTTTAAGTGTTAATCTTCTTAAAAGCCTTGCTGTGCCTCCTGTGGAAGAGACATTTGCAGCAGAGCTAAACAGGGTCCACATTTTGACGTAGGTGCGACCTATGCCCCTTTTCCACTTACCGGCCCAGAGCGGCTCAGTCTGGTCCGGTCTGTTCCAGTTAGGATCGGCTCACATGTACGGTTTTGTCTCCATTCACTACTGCAGCCCTTCTGTGGGCGGGGTGTAGAATCTCACTCGTCCTACCACGTGGTGGCGGTAGTGTTACCTCAAGCTATTTACTAGCCACCACTAAACATTAGAAGAAGAACACCCTGCAGGACCTTGTCTCACCACCTGTTGGCGGTAATGTCCCTTGAGCTATTTAATGCTCTAATCTTACTTTATAGACTTTTCAGCTTGTTTTAAACCCCTGTGTTTTCCATTTTTTTTCTTTATAATAAAGATTATTCTCATATATGTACAAGGTTCCTGTTAACATTGCTTAACACATTGATCGCACTGCCCTGTAATCAGTTAAACTATTTTTACAGTAAGGTACAGATTAGGAATTAATTAGGTTTCAATTGGCCCTGTAATATTAAATGTTTGTATTTCATTAAATTTAAACGGTAATATTTTGTCAGGGATAATTCAAAGTCAAATGCAAATGGATAATTTGGTTTAAACTGTCCCTTAAACATTAAAAAGGACCATGTGTCGTTGTGTCCTTGGGCAAGACACTTAACCCTGAGTTGCTCCCGGTAGGACTGGAAAGCACCTTGCATGGTAGTCTGCCGCCACCGGTTTATGAATGTGTGTAGCATTCAATATATGTGTAGCACTTTGAGATTTTCAGTAATGAAAAGTGCGTTATAAATTGAATTAATTATTTATTATTATAAAAGCATGTTTCTTTAAACGTAAAAACAAAGTATTAATAATTAAATGTTCGTTGATCAGGAAACTCGTTTGGGCATCCAAGAACAGCTTCATCGGGGTTGATGTTGACGTCTGTGCACCCCGGAAAAAGCTGCTGCACCACGACCCGACATCAGGAAGGATGGATGGATGGATGGGTTCATGTTGACGTCTGTGCATCCTTGGAAAAGCTGCTGCACCACGACCCGACATCAGGAAGGATGGATGGATGGGTTCATGTTGACGTCTGTGCATCCTGGCAAAAGCTGCTGCACTACTCATGACACGACATCAGGAAGGATGGATGGATGGATGGATGGATGGATGGATGGATGGATGGATGGATGGATGGATGGATGGAGGGCTGTTCAAATCTAATAATCTTTTTCTTATGATTCTTTAAAGGTCAAATGCAAATGGAAAATATTCTTAACTTCCAGTATGTTTTTAAACAAACACTATACTGTACACACTTAACATTGTAAAATATGTTTAGGAAATTATTGTTCAATGACACCACTTAAGAAATAAAATGTTTATTATGAAAACTAAGAAGTGAAAAAAGCACAAAAATAAATACTGCATCCACCTAAATGATTTATTTCCCGTTGTCTCATGGGCTTCCTCCCTAAGACACAAGTTGATAAATTCTGGTGTTGACTTCTTCGTCTTAACTGTAAAAAAAAGAAAAACATGGTTACCGGTAATTCAGTCTAGAAACTGTTTTATATGTAGATATATTTTATAAGATATATGTAAGATATATATACATATATCAAATATCTCAGAAACCACAAAGCAGATATTTTTCAAACTAAAACAGTGAAATCACAACGTGTTCATGTACACACTGTAAGCTGTTGGAGTTATTTGAATTAAAATTCGATTTTTTTATAGACATAAGTGTGTCGACCTAGCTTTTTTTTCTACTAGTATTTAACACATATCTTATATCTCAGAAACCACAAAGCAGATATTTTTCAAACTAACAAAATGTAATCACAAGATGTTCATGTACATACTGTAAGCTGTTGGAGTTATTTGAATTAAAATTCGATTTTTTAATAATTTATTTTCGTAGCACATGTGACAGGTTTGGAAGTAGTCAAAACAAATCAATTTAAATCCAGCAGATTTGACCACAACGTGACATTATTAAGGACTTGTTAACCTGAGGAACCCTCGTGGTATAAAGCCAGCTATGAAATATATTTTTTAAGCTTTTATTTAGCTACATTTAAAAGAAAGAACGCCGATCGACCCCACCCGCGCGTGCATGTGATGTGCACGTGTCGACCTACTTTGTTAAATCCAGCTGATTTGACCACAACGTGAAATTATTAAGGAACTGTTCAGCTCAAGCACCCTCTTGATATAACGTCAGCTATGAAATATATTTTTTAAAGCGTTTATTTAGCTACATTACAGAAATAAAGACGGCTCACGTGCACGCGCGCGCCTGGCGAAACTACTGCCGTTTTGACAACAACGTGAATTTATTAAGGAATAGTTCAGCTTAAGACACATGTTTACTATAATTTTAAATACAAATAATGGTTTTTACCGTGTTAATCTTGTAAAGTCCTTCCGTCTTTGTTCCCTTGCGGCAGCCACTTCCTCAAACTCAGTCCAGCCTCCTACCCACGGTTCGGGGCCAGCCGGCCTGGGCCCTGCTATGAGATGAGTCCGGAATCTTGGCGCGGCGCCGCACATCTGTGAGGTGGAAATGCTGTCCAACGCGCGTTTGGTACGCAAATATGACGTCACATCCGACCCGCGCCACCAAGTGGAAAAGGGGCACTATACTGTACTCAGGTGTGACCTATATATGGAGGTTTCCAATTCTTTGGCAATAATTGGCTGGTGCAACCTATACACCAGAAAATACTGTAGGTGTGCTAATTACGGTTAATAATTTTGCAATCATACAAAGTTTATTTTAAGTGACCTAGATTTTTTTTCTTTAAGTAGTCCTATTTCATATTCCTCTTTGCCTGCATTGTGAGACACAATAACTCAGAACACTGTGTCACAAGCCTTGCAGCCTTCACTCTGACTCACTGAAATATAAACTCTGCAATAAATTGACTCTGGAGGTGCAATGTCTGGGCTTATCAGACAATTTTGTCAGATACTGTAATGTCATTTAGAATGGCTGCCAGTCAGCAAGGCTACATGTGCTAAAATGAACTGGCTGTGGATTGTTCTCATTCGGTGCTTGCAGAACAAATTCAGATGCTTGTAGATTTGATCATCAATTTGGATATTCATGCAGTTTAGCAGATGACAGGGCTCGGTTCACATGCAGCATTGCTGATCGAGGCTTCCCTCTAACAGGAGTAAAAAGGTGACATTTATGTGGCATCCTTGAGGAGGTTGTCTGTAGCTGTTGCTTTGAGCTCCCCTGAAGCAGATACACAGATCCTTAGCAGAAGCAGTCTGGCTCAGTGTTTAATGGTTCAGCAATAGCAGGTTCAGCGTGAAACTCAGACTCCTGTCTGCTTACTTCCTCCCAGCTATCGAGCCCTGTTACCGGGCCATCTGTTACTAAGTGCTCTGCAGTTACTCCAGTTTTGAAGAGTTACCCCAAGCAGTTCTATGATCCTAATGAACCCACAAGCTTTTTACTATCAATCAATAATTGAATAGCCACTGGAGGAGCTTTTTCCACTGCCAAATAAAGGGCTGGATATACCCAGCATGTTAAAAGGCACGAAAGCTTTGCCACACTGAATAAAGCTTTTTGTTCAGAGGAGGTATTTCGTACCCATGCGTTATACAAGTATTTCATTCGCTCATTTTTAAGGTGTTGAGTGTAATCCTGTAAACCGGTTTTGAGCAGCACACTGCACACAAACAGTAAATTTGTGGTCTCAGCCGTTTTTGTCCAGTGCTCATTTTCACCTCATTTACGCCTACAGGGTTGCATCTGACTACTATTAACAACAGGTCATAGACAAGCCCCACGCTCCCCGAGAGGTAACACCTTCAAGCATCTGTCAAGTCAGACATGATGCCTATTAACATCTTGCAGTGATTGAAGCTCACAGTGATGTCAGAAAGGCTTTCTACCAATGTAATGCGTTTTACACATAATTAAGCAAAGACAAGTATTCAAACAGTAATTATCTCATTATCAGGTCAAAACTTACACTCAGGTTGTGTGTAGATTAAGTCAGAGTGCTAAAGTGCTGAGATACATATGTTCATGAGTACCAACCAAATGAAAAGTGCTGCTGTTTCACAAAATGCAGTAATACTGACATTCTCTTCAAATCTACACAGAATACAAGACCTAATGCTACAAATGACCTAAAAACGGAAAAGTTGTAATCTAAGTGTTAAAAATAAACAAACCCAATACAATAGGACTTGTGTTAATAAAGTTAATATTTATCAAGACATGACACAGCTTATGAATAACTGCATGCATTATTTCCCTCATGCAGACAGAAAACACCAAAGTGTTTTACCTAAACTACAGATATGTTTGTTGGAGTATTTATCAAAATAAATTATTAAAATTATATATTAACTTTGCTGCTATCTTGAGATACCCAAACTCATTTAATGTTCTTATTTTGGGTAATCAAGCTTTGTTTTAAGAAGATAATGATATATTTTTCAAATACTTGTGTATTTTGGTCGATTCGTATTTCTCTTTTAAATTTCATGTTGCAAATTTGGTAATGTGGTAAATAATTACTGAAAACGTACTCAAATTCAGACCAAGGCTGAGAAGGATCACAGACACAGGTAATCAGTTAAGTGAGTTTATTCACAGTGCTGGGGTAAAGGAAGTCAGGGTTCCTGGAAGGAAAGGGGAAAAATATTAATGATGATGTTGGGGAATATTGTAGTTTTAGTGATTGATTAAGTCTCTCTCTCTTACAGAAGGAACTTGGAGGAGGCAGACCAGAGGGAGGAGGTGAGTGTCCACCAGGTGAGTAATTCCATGCATTTATCCAAGAGTCCCAAGTAGTGTCTTGCAGGTGGCAGCTGGTGGAGGAGTGTCAGGCTGGAGTACAGAGTTTTCTCAGAAGGAGTCCAGTTTGGAGGCAGCTTGTCCAGTTTGGGTTCCAGAGGTGAGTCACAGATTTGTCTTGAAAACACAGGGAGACATAAGCTGATTAAACATAAGTTCACGAAGGAAAACATTAAAATGGCTGTCTCACAGTACCCAAGGTGACTGAATGATTCAGCAAAGACTGGAACCTCCTCCAAGGCTTAAATAGCAGCTGGACTCGTTAACCGGATTGGCAGCAGCTGGTTATCCAAGAACTCCACCTCCAGCACTCAGCAACTGCAAGGTGAGTTCTCACACACAAACACAAACCCAACAGTAAGCAGCTTCCAATACTAACTTTGAAAGTACAAAACACAGATATCCCCTTTATGGTGGATTCTGGTGCAATACACTCTATAATTAGAGACAACTGTTTTCCTGTTTTCTTTACAATTAAGTGGGCAACACACTTTCTCAATCTCAGCCTGTGGTACCACAGTAAAAGAAAGCTTCTCATCACCCCTGCCCTGTTTCACACAGGGAAGTCACAAGTTTACACACTCATTTTTTGTGTCAAAAATGTGTCCTATTAATGAGATTTAATGTGCCAATTACACATATCTCTTGAATCTTCTTCATCTGGCCTAGAAATGTCCATGTCCCCACAGGAGGACAGTGATTTACCTCATTTTACTGGGGAAAGTTTCTGTCCCACAACACCTGTCTATGTTTATGAGTGGAGGCTCAGTACTGGGCCTTTTCTCGACAGATGTTGTAAAGCAAGTTCAACAGCAAGTAGACCCCTAGTCTATTTTTATGTCTCCTTCTGATTTGCACTGCACCACTTTTGTCCACGAGGGGTCAGATTCTGAGTTTGAGAAAATGTGGTACAAGGTCATTTCAGAAAAAATTGACAACAACTTTGTTCTGGAGTCAATATGTGGCTGCTTTTTCTGTTTCTCTGACTCCAGAACAGCTGAAATGCTTTTAATGTCACAGATTGGACAACCACAACAGACTGCGTTGTCATGCGGTCTCCATTAGTGCAAGCATTTAAAAACAACATGCAAGCCGTAGTTCACAGTATCAGAGTTGTGTCACTTCTGCCTGACACACACACGCACATAGACATTGCCAGTTATCTTCCACACAGGGAAAGGTGATAAGTACGGTGGCCCTGAGGTGCAAAACACATTAACAAATAAGGCTAAACACTTTAACAAATAGTTCTGAAACAAATTAACATTTTCTGAAACACTTTAACAAATTCTGAAACAAATTAACATTTTCTGAAACAAATTAACATTTTCTGAAACAAATTAACATTTTCTAAAACACTTTAACATTTTCTGAAACAAATTAACATTTTCTGAAACAAATTAACATTTTCTGAAACACTTTAACATTTTCTGAAACAAATTAACATTTTCTGAAACACTTTAACATTTTCTGAAACAAATTAACATTTTCTGAAACAAATTAACATTTTCTGAAACAAATTAACATTTTCTGAAACACTTTAACATTTTCTGAAACAAATTAACATTTTCTGAAACAAATTAACATTTTCTGAAACACTTTAACATTTTCTGAAACAAATTAACATTTTCTGAAACACTTTAACATTTTCTGAAACAAATTAACATTTTCTGAAACAAATTAACATTTTCTGAAACAAATTAACATTTTCTGAAACAAATTAACATTTTCTAAAACACTTTAACATTTTCTGAAACAAATTAACATTTTCTGAAACACTTTAGCAAATGAGAGAATCACACACGGAAAGGGAATGTCCTAACGAGGCTGACCCGGAAGTGATGACCCGGAAGTGATGACCCGGAAGTGATGACATTTCGACCCGAGATGGACAACACGCGAAAACAAACTAAAGAAAAGCGATCTTTACATGCATCCTTCACATTTAAAAGGTAAGTTATGCTGAGGGCAAAACATAAATATATGAAACATGTTTATCGTCATGATCGCGTTTTTTTCCGACCGAACATATATTCATGTAATGGCAGCGTTACTTTCTACCACAGTGTGCTCCTTTGTCTGGCGTTGGCCAGTAATAAAACCATTATGGTTTTATGTGTGGTTTATGTGTCTGTGTTTTACAATAAAACTGTGGTGATTTCTTAAAAAGTAAGTGTTGCAACGCTGCCTAAAAAACACTAACTTTTAAGGATCAGGATTACTTTATGTTTTATTCACAGATTATGCTCAGTGTTTTTTATTAGAGTGAGGATAAAGTCAGCATTTTTTTCACAATCATAGATTCTGTTTCAATTTTTGCCAAAATGTAATAATAATAATTAAAATAATATCAGAGAGAGTACACTGTGTTGAAACACTGATATCTGATTGCAGTACAAGTAAATAAAAACAGATAAATCATTATATTTTATGTCCTTCCTGTCTTTAGCTGCATTTGAGCACCTTTTGATGTTTAGAGCTAAATGAACAGAATGGAAAATATATTTTGTTTCCTTGCTGCAGGTCAATCTGCTAGTTTCCTTAAATAGAAACTTTTTGAACTATCAGTACGTTGAATAATCAGTTGAGCTCTTATGCAAAATATATTTAAAAGGTTTTCAGATTTTTTTAACGCATGATCTACCCTTTTTTGCTCCATACTAGGCCAAAATGCAGAAGAAGACCATCTTTTATCCAGGAAAACAAAGAGTTGTTTTCCGCAAGGGACCCCTTGGATTTCTTCGTCAGGACCCCTCTCCTGAGGCCAAAATGATAAAAAATTATCCTAGTGTGCAGAACAAATCTGAGCCATAGAGAGAGGATATTGTGCGGCGAAATGTTTGTCTGCAGTTCGTCAAAGAGGAGGGGATGTCACAGATGATTCAGAAGTGCTGGGAGACTAGAAGCTGCAGCAGCACCTGCTCAAGAGACAGAAATCATCCTCCAGTCATACAACCACACCATCCAGTGTGCCACAGAAACATCTGGGTGAGCAACTAAGAATGTTGTATTAACAATTTTAAGATGAAAGGACAAAAATTGCCTTAAAAACTGAATATTCCTCCCAAACTGATCCTTGATTTTTTTACAATATAATTTTTTGATTTCTCATAGTGATGGAGGAGGACGAAGGATTGGAGGCTGCAATGCTGAGCATCTCACTACGCTCCTGCGTCAGAGCAGTACGCACACTATAGTTACACTTGATGAAATTCTAAAATATAATCTGCTTGTGTTTAGTCTCTCTCCCATATTTGTCTCCGTGTACACAGTGTCAGGATCAGCGGAAACAGAGGGAACCCCAGTGTCAAACAGAGCAAAGACAGGTTTTTCTTAAAGTAGGTGATTTCAGGACTGGAGTGTTATTCTCTTTTACGATGAATAACCCTCCAAAACTGAGCCTTGACCTATTGTGTTCTGGCAGAAGCAGAAGGAATAAAAGCACAACTTTTTGAGTTTCCACTAAACACCACCTGTTGTGTTCAATTGGGATTCATACAGTGACTGATACATTATCTTTATTTAGGTCCAACTGCAACGGTGTCCAGGTGTTCAGACGCATCAGGTGATTCAGAATCCTCAACAGTTAACGGTAAAGAAATGTACATTCTATTACTGAAAAGAAATCTGATGCTTTATGTTTTTAAGCTACGGTACATAAAATCATTTGTTTACTTTCTTCTGATTGTTTACAGTCCTGGCAAACACACAACAGACCCGTGGCCCTTCCATCACAACAGACATCCGTGGCCCTTCCATCACAACAGACACCCGTGGCCCTTCCATCACCGCTGTCATTTCTACTGAAGGAAAAAGAGAGTGCAAAGAATACAGAGTTGTTTAAAGGTTCGTTTCAACTCACCCTTAAATATCTATTTGTTGCATCAATAGCAATGTCTGGATAATTTTCACAGCTACTTCATCTGATGTTTTAAAATTATACTGAAGCCATAAATAAATAACTGAAAGATATCGCTCCTTTTCAGATTCCAGCACAAGTGCAGCTTCCACCTCTGCACAGAGACCTTTCCTTTGAGGACAGTGCTGAAGATGGTAAGAACTGACTGCATACAAAAAATAATTAATTTTTTTACTGAGTAGTTTGCTTTATTAACAGCATTTCCACGCTGTTTGTCAAATATTTTGTAAACAATGTGGCTAATATTTGGAACACAGTCTTTTTTTTAATGGAACCCTAATTCCATGTATTTTTATTTTTTTATGATAGTTCCCTCAGCTCAGCCGCCCTTTGCTGTTCCTCTGCCTCAACCTGACCATGACATTAACAGCTGGAACTGTTCTCGGCACCAGAAACTGTGGATGAAGACAGAGCTGCAAGATCTCGTCCTGTGGCCTGGGTCTCGTCCTGTACGTCATCTTGGATATGCAATTTCCCTCTGGCGTCATCCTCCGCAGCCTCTTGATTGGGACCAACACAGGACTTTGAAAAGAGGAATAGCAGCTCCTTCACAGCTTCCTCTGCCATCGTTCATCACCAAACAAGTACAAACTCCACCTGTGGCATTGAGCTCAAATTTGGCTGTTCCACTTGCTGAGGCATCAGCAGCACAACCGGCCTTCAGTCCCTCTAGTTACTTCCTAAAGCAGGAAATCCAGTCAGAAATACTCCAAGTTTCTACAACAGGTGAGCAAACACAATGTATTTACATTTCTAGATTAAATTTAGGAAATGTATAAACTTATACTGATGAATTGTACTTACCTTATAGTGTTTCAGAGACTTCACATCCTCTGCGATCCTCACCAAGGAGTGCCCGCACTGGACCAGTAAAGACCGGTGGGCGTGTCTTTGTGTTGGATCACACACGCTGGACACCACCTATGAAAGAGGCGATTGATGGCTTGATGATTGATGGCAGTTTTTTTTGTTGTTGCTTTGTTTTGTTTTTTGAATGTCCAGAGGACCACACTTAGCTTTTTTAGATTTTTCTACCTGGATTATTGAGCATGCATCAGGGTATCTGTCTGTGCTAATTTAAGATAAATAAGATTGTGTTCCACCTCTTTTAATAAAACGTGCACAACGTTAGTACTGTGTAGATACTAAACCTCAGAGCTTTCCAGGTTGTTTTCAGGTTATTCATTGCTTCACCGTAATGTGCTGATATAAACTAGCTAAATATGCTGTAGAAGTAATCTGCACAGGCACTTCTTCACGTCGCCCCCATCCCTCCCTCGTCTGCAGCGGAATGATGATCTTTTTCTCTCTCTCTCTAAAATAAACTAAAAACATTTAGCCCTGGCAAACTGCTTTGGTTTCATATTTGATAAGTTACAAACTAAAATAAACAACAAGAGTTAATTTTGTTTAAGTTACGTTAGTTAGTAAGGTATTATTAAGTCTCAAACATATATAAAAAAAATCCTTCTGTTATTTCAATTGAAACTGTCTGCACAAAATACTGAACAAAATACAACACAAAAAGTAAATTACAAGTGCAGTAGTCCACCCCCAAAAATAAAAAATGTATGTTTTGTGAATGTTTGATATACCACTGTGTCTGCTTGATTGAACTCAGCCATGCTCCTTGATGTGATGACAATTTCAGGATAGGAATCTGAGGTATCATCCACTTCTGTAAAAATAAACAACTGATCATATAGATACTGTGGATGCATCTTTCAGTAGATTGAAACAAGTTAAAATACTTTATTTAATGTTTACATCCACTCACCTCATTTAAAATGTGTTTTACGGCAAATAAACAATGTAATTCTGGAATATTGCCTTCCTGGTTCCCTTTTATAATGAGCCAGTTTGAATGGTCTTTCTGATCCAGGCACAGTGACTTCCTCTGAGCAGTCTGGATACAACAGGATGTACGGTCCTTCTTGTATGTCCTTGTTAAACCTTCTCATTTTCTGGACACCTTGTTGCAGTATCTCGGGTGCTCCTACCTCTGGGTCTACAAATAACAGGACCATTTTCCCTTAGAGGTTTAAATCAGTCCCACTTGGCACCATCAATGTATATCTGTGACAAAGATGAGAGCAATTTAACGTATAAGAGGTAGAAAAAAATCAATAAATAAACACGATACATACACAGGGTATATGCAGGAATAATGAAGTTAATTTCAATACCTTTTCAAGACTTTTTCAGCAGTCTGGATACAACAGGATGTACAGTCCTTCTTGTATGTCCTTCCATTTTCTGGACACCTTGTTGCAGTATCTCGGGTGCTCCTACCTCTGGGTCTACAAATAACATGACCATTTTCCCTCTTAGAGGTTTTAAACCAGTCCCACTTGGCACCATCAATGTTTATCTGTGACAAAGATGAGAGCAATTTAACGTATAAGATGTAGAAAAAAAATCAATAAATAAACACGATACATACATATGTGTTTCTCTATGGTCTAATATTTGTGCTTGTGCTAGTACAGTTTTGGACTGCGGTAAAGTGAGCCTGCACAGTCAGCGAGTCAGGTCAGTACAGCTTACCTGCACGTTTTTTTCCTTTATGTTTTCCTCTCGGACCGTAGTTAAAATCCTGAAGCTCTTTGGACTTGGAGCTTCGGTACTCTTTGAAACATTTATATGATGGGCCAGGTTGTTCTGCTGAAATTAAAAAAGGTCGGTCTCAAAAATCAAAATGAGGTAACCAATAGCGCTAATATGTTTTATTCACAGGCTAATTAAAAAAGCTAACATTACGCTGCACTTACAGTACTTTGTTTAGCATTGTCCGGTTGTTGAGATGTCCCCTCTCCTGCATCCGTCTGCTCTGTGCCATTTAAAAACTCCAAGGATCGACCGCACAAAAAACAAAACAGCTTAATAAACTTATAGGTGTCCCACAGAACGGGCAAAACGTGACTCGACTGTCGCCCTTCTTGGGTCAAAATGACCACTTCCGGGTCATCACTTCCGGGTCAGCCTCGTTAGGACATTCCCTTTCCGTTTGATTCTCTCGTTTGCTAAAGTGTTTCAGAAAATGTTAATTTGTTTCAGAAAATGTTAAAGTGTTTCAGAATTTGTTAAAGTGTTTCAGAAAATGTTAATTTGTTTCAGAAAATGTTAAAGTGTTTCAGAAAATGTTAATTTGTTTCAGAAAATGTTAAAGTGTTTCAGAAAATGTTAATTTGTTTCAGAAAATGTTAAAGTGTTTCAGAAAATGTTAATTTGTTTCAGAAAATGTTAAAGTGTTTCAGAAAATGTTAATTTGTTTCAGAAAATGTTAATTTGTTTCAGAAAATGTTAAAGTGTTTCAGAATTTGTTAAAGTGTTTCAGAAAATGTTAATTTGTTTCAGAATTTGTTAATTTGTTTCAGAACTATTTGTTAAAGTGTTTAGCCTTATTTGTTAATGTGTTTTGCACCTCAGGGCCACCGTAGATAAGCCTGTCAAAACTCCAATTTGTTCAGCCTACTGTCACCTTTTTGGGTCACGTGTCAACTCAGCACTCACGCTCTTTGTCAGGGAAAAAAAAGAGTTGAGGCTGTACAACACATTCCCTATCCAATCATTTCTAAATTATGAAACACTGGATGCTCCATTGTCCAGACTTATCCATGGGAGAGGCTTAGCCACTCATGATAAGGTTGAATGGACCCCTCAAGCTGAAGAAAGCTTTGTTGCTCTAAAAACTCCTCTGTTACAGATCCAGAAAAAAACATTTGTACAAATGATGGATGAAAAGGGAGGTTACATGTTTTCTGATCTTTTACAGCATCACGGTGATCAATTGCGTGCTGTAAGAAACATGAGGGAGACCATATATTGTGTCTTTAAACACATATAGTGCCACCCAGATGTAACTAAAGGATTTTAACAGGGGTCAGTATTAAGCTGACCTCTTTATCCTTAATTAATCTACTTATTCAGATTGAATAGTAGTTTCACGGATTCTTTTCTTTTTCAGTTTATTCAATATTTCTGTGATCTTTGTGATGGATAAATAACCATAGCCATTAAGTGACAGAAAACGGTGATTTTAGTTTGGTATGCCAGGAGACACTACCATTTATTTAAAATAAATCAACTAAAATCAACATTATTACACTTGATTGACAGGATTTCACTTTCTTGCAATTTAACACGCATCAACACACTTAATGTAACACAACAGACAAATATGATGTTAAATATTTAGTCTGAGGGCTCTTTAGCTTAAAGTAGTTTCCAGCTTAGATTGAGAGAAAAAGATAGGAGGAAGATGGGAGATGGTTTAAAGGAAATTATCTTGAGCATGATACCAAAAGTGACACTTCCATCCGACTTCTGCTAAAATCCAGGTACGTTTTGTAAACAGCTCTTTACCTTTCGACGACGAGTCTGATAAAGAAATGACACCAGCCTTCAGATGCACAGAGTCCTTTAGTCCCAGCACGTCCAAAACTGGTTCTAGTTTACGTTTCAACGTCTCCTGGTTTCCGCTTGGTCATCAGAGAATATGTCAGCTCCTGGCCTCTGACTTCAAGATAAACTTATTCCAGGAAGGAATAAACAAAGTTTTGAGCTTACGCTCGTTCGAAGTGGACCCATAACAACATGTTATCAGTCCCAGCTGGATGACGAGTCCTTAGCGCGTGACTGGTGGTCATTCAGCTCTTTGGGAAGGTTCACATCTCTTTTGAAGCTCCCAGAAACTCTGGAACCTTCTCGTTCCTTCCAAACTCTGGCAGACTCTTGCCGACTCCTGCAGACTCTTGCCCACTCTTTAGTTCCAGCCACAGCTTAGAACTTAAAGCAGGATCAAAGAGAGGAGTGAGGCTTGTCTCTTTTTCATTGGTCCGTGGACCAGTCGAGCAATTCACTTGCCGTTATCATGACCCAAGGTTACAGCCCGAGCAGAGGGAAATTGTTTAGGAAAAGACAGAGCAGCTGGAGCCCTTTTCATGAGAAACAACGGATTACTGTCTTCTGACTTTCTAAACAAAACCGTCTGGTCTCTCTGACCCGAGATTTCACCTTTAACACAGCAGTGAACACCGTTTAACTCTTACAGAATAACACAGCTTAAAAGCACACATCATGAAAATGACAAAAGTTATTCTTTTGATCACATCAGCCTAAAATCAAAGATAGAAATAGTCTCTTTTGGTGACTATGTTCTCAGATTACAGCTAATGGAATGATTTTGTGGTAAATGTCTTGCTTTACTGAGAGGTCAGTAAAGGTCATCTCTGGAACAGTTCAAAAGTACACAGGTGTCTTAAAATGGACACGTCCATGTCCATTACATCTCCCCCCTTTTGGAAGTCATCGCCAGTCCTTGGGGATGAGGTCCAACACGAAAGGAAACCTTGAACTGTCTCTGATCTTGAAGTAATCCAGCAAGTGGAAGAGAAAAATCAAAAATTATAATCCCATAAAGTTTTTGGAAATTCCATACTGTTCGGAGGTAATCCCATTGCGAAAAGCTTTTAATCCCTTGGAAAACTGAGTCTGTTAACTCTTGGAAAACAAAGTCTGTGATCCTTGAAACAAAGTCTTATAATCCACAGCGGTAATTCCACAACGATTAGTTTTGTTGATTGATCAGCAACAATTGTTTTCATAATCAGCATGTAGAGGGGATCCCTCGATTGACGCAGAGGAGGCGACCCTTGGATGAAGGTTGAAGACCAAGCGTTGGAGCTGCAGGTCCCCACATCGAAGGTTGTTGGCTGGTTGGTTTCCAGTCAGTGCCACTCTGGTTCTATGTGTCATACAATTACCGTATTCGCCGGAGGAAAATACGCTCCGGTGTTTAATCCGCTTTGTCCAATTATTAACAATAAACAAGAAAAAAACATACACAATACGCCTCGGAGTTTAATACGCGTCATCACCACGCGACGCGTCAGCGCCTCATTTGCCCTAATCAAGATGGCGGCGACAGAAGCAAGCGAGTACGAAGATCTTCACAAGGAAACACGGTAAAACAATTATTTCTTTGCGAGAAAAAATATATTTCTTAGCTGACTTCATAGCAGACGGGCTCCTGAGCTTAACGAAATGTTCAAATCAGCTGGATTTAAAAAAAAAAAGTTCGCTGAATTTTAGGCAGGCGCCAGGCGGGTCAAACCGGACGCTTTCTTTCTTTAAATTTAGCTAAATAAACGCTTAAAAAATATATTTCTGAGCTGACTTAATAGTAGACGTACTCCTGAGTTTAACGAAATGTTCAAATCAGCTGGATTTAAAAAAAAAAGTTCGCTGACTTTTATGCAGGCGCCAGGCGGGTCAAACCGGACGCTTTGTTTCTTTAAATTTAGCTAAATAAACGCTTAAAAATATATTTCTTACCTCACTATAGCAGACGGGCTCCTGAGCTGAACCAAATGTGAAATCAGCTGGATTTAAAAATCCGCGGTGTGGTTTATGAGTGGTATCTTGCAAACAAAAACAGCGAACCTCACAGCTAATAGCAGCTACATCCATAGCAAGGGGCGGGCAGCGACAGAGTCAGTCCGACCAAAGGAGGCTTTTTTCGGATACAGCAAGTAGAAACTTCTGGAAGTGGCCCCTCTTCCTCTTCACTCTCTGAGTCCTCTGCTGGCTGCTGCCTACAGCGCCTCTATAGCGGCCGAAACTGGTACTGCACCATTTTCGCCAAAAATGAAAAACGAAGAATCAGAGCGAAAAATGAGTCTAAAAATATGGGAAAAAATCCATAAATAATACTCTTCGGTGTTTAATACGCTGGACATTCAAATAGCAAAAATACTGCGTATAAT
>JBBPBX010000396.1:14226-28963 GCA_038048925.1 Garcialebias charrua
TATATATATATATATATATATATATATGTTTTAAAAAAAATTATGGGAGATGCGCCGTAACCACGAAACGTCGTAACTCGAGACCGTCGTGACCCAAGGACTACCTGTACTTTAATTTTCTCAAAAGTCAACAGTGATCCTTATAATCTGGTGTGTCTTATGTATTAATTCTGGTTGTGCTTACTGACCTCAAACCAATTTTATGTGGTACACGGTGCTCAAAAATCTGTCTTAATGTTTCCGTTTTGCTTAATAAGAATAAATAAATAAAGTGCTATGTTGTCATCATTGTGTGTTCCCATACAAAGACAAAATCAGTTCTTTGCATTTAACCCATTGCACCTGAGATACACCCAGATAAAGCAGTGGGCAGTTATGTAAGTACCCGGGGAGCAATTCGGGATTAAGTGTCTTGCTCAGAGACACCACGACACGTAGGAATGGCTGGGGCTTTCGGGTCCTGAGCTGGCTGCCCTGCCTCTACCCCATCTTGGCCTCAATGCGCCTTATAATCTGGTGCGCCTTATATTTTAAAAAAAATACGGTAAATTCAGTTTAAGCAAAGAGCAACAGAAATGAAAGGCTAGCATTCTTTGAAGGAATGCACATCACCAGTTTTGCAATAATCCAGAAATAAAATCAAAAAAGGCGTTCAATACAGAACAACTGGACTTTATTTGTAGCAAACAAGACGTTTCGCTTCTCATCCGAGGAGCTTTATCAATTAGTGAGAATCCAGAAATAATCCGAAATTAACCTTAGCTCAGCAGTAATATTGTGCAACCTTTGTGACTGCAACATTCTTAACCCCCACGTTGATTCTGTTATGAATAAAGTTGCAAGGAAAAACTGCTTTAGGGTCCAAATTATTACTCTTATTCTACCTTT
The DNA here is from genome assembly GCA_038048925.1 of Garcialebias charrua. Taxonomy (NCBI): domain Eukaryota; kingdom Metazoa; phylum Chordata; class Actinopteri; order Cyprinodontiformes; family Rivulidae; genus Garcialebias; species Garcialebias charrua. The sequence continues at coordinate 15,115 of JBBPBX010000396.1, forward strand.
TTTTTTTTGGCTAACATAAATTTATTGCAAGAAAATAAGTGATTTTTAAGAATGCCTGTCAAGTATAATTTTGGTGGAAACTCCAGAACATTTACGTGAAAAAGAAATCATTTTTATTAACCTGTAAAAAATAAGTAAAGAGGCGCACATCAAGTGATGTTTAAAAAGGGAACCATTTTATACAGACTGTGTAAACTGCAGGATCCTCTTAAATACAATGAAACCAAAGCGGGGACTTTCAAAACTAGGCTGGTAAAGTGTTGTATGTATATGGCACTTTGTCTCCTACTCCTTCTGCATCTCTTCTTTAGTTACCTACCCCAGCTCTAATGGCTCTGTTTCCTTCTCTCCAACCTGTTGCAAAGCCACATCTGATTTGCCTCCACATTGTATTACCTTGGTGCTGCTCTGCAGAGATGATTTTATCAAGCTCACATGAGATCAGTTCCAGTAATTCACTCAGTGCTAATCAGTGGAGCCAGCCGTGACTGCACCGACGTGATTTTATTCTAGTTTAATACAATAAAGTAAAAGCTGCCAAAAACACAGAGTTTTTGTTGAGGTACAAAAATTGCAAATGAATAAAGTTTCATCCAGCTGTCAATACTTTTGCCCCTAGTTTAATTATGAAGTAAAATAAAGCAGCTGTGTTGTTGGGCCGGCTAGTTAAACCTGGAGACCAACATTTCACACTAAGATCATTTTATATTGAGGAATACCAACGTTAAACTAATTTTTCTCAACCCTTTAAAACATTTATGCACAATAACACTTAATATTGAGCAATTTGGATGAAGGATGAAACGTCTCAGCTTAAAAAAAGAAACCATTCAGAAGACCTGACAACATTTTTAGATACCTGGATCATTAAGCATGAACTTGGTGAATATTGAGCAATCTACTAGTGCACTGCATATGTGTTGGAGATTACTTTTAGCTATGTTGATGCCAAATTTTAGCTCTATATCTGTAAAAATTCAAAGAGATATTGCCATTTATGTGTTTTTAAAGGTAGGTTGGGTGTGGCAGCCATGTTTATTTTGGTTGGCTCCAAAAGTTAAATAGTTGCATATGTACATTCAATAAATAGTTTCTGAGAGTTTTTTTCAAAAATTTTCCAGTGGTTCATGAGATATTTTGCTAACAGACACAAACACAAACCATTCATTTAATTATAATCCACCTTTTAACTTTTAGCTGCAGGTGATAATAAAGAAATTCCAGTAAAAGGGGGGCTCATAAGAAAGAATGAATTAAGTGTAAATTTGTAGAATTGCGCATTGTAAGTAACTCTCTGTTAGTCAAATATGGGTGAGTATCAAAGTTGTAAACCACAGCAATTCCACTGTGATGTAACACACAGGCTGCCATAAGAGGGGGGTGACTAATTAACTGCACATGTGTCCCACACACCCCCACCCAGGTTGCAAAATAGGTCGCTTGCACAGAAAAAAAATGTGCTGAATGTGGCATGGATGGTCCATGATTGACTTTACTGAAGCTTTGACTCACTATAAATTAATAGTGAATGTTGCAAAATAATGTTCCTTCACACAAAAACAACTTGTTGCTTGTTTGTGTTCAGATATTCCTAAATCTGGGAATGATATATCATAAAATCAAATATAAACATGACCTTAAATCTTTGGCTAATTAAATAATGCCAGAGTTGTTTATTTAACATATTTTACCTGTTGCATCCTATAATTCAACACCATCATCCCCCAACAGCTCATCCTTAAACTGGACAGTCTGGGGCTGAACACCTCAATGTGTAACTGGCTGCTAGACTTCCTGACCGGGAGACCACAGACAGTACGGGTTCGGGAGTAACACATCTAGCACCATCACATTGAACACAGGGGCCCCACAAGGATGTGTGCTGAGCCCCCTTCTATTCACCCTGCTAACACACGACTGCACACCATCATACAGCTCCAACCACTTCATCAAGTTTGCGGACGACACAACAGTGGTAGGTCTCATCAGCAACAACGATGAGACGGACTACAGGAACGAGGTGAGCCGCCTGGCCTTGTGGTGCGGACACAACAATCTCACTCTCAACGTGGAGAAGACAAAGGAGATTGTTGTGGACTTCAGGAAGAGGGATGCACAACATGCCCCTCTGACCATCAACAGCACCGCAGTGGAGAGAGTGGACAGCACCAAGTTCCTGGGAGTGCACGTCTCAAAGGACCTGTCCTGGAGCAGGAACACTGCATCACTGGCCAAGAAGGCTCACCAGCGTCTCTACTTTCTCCGCAAGCTGAAAAGGGCTGGAGCTTCAACCCCCATCATGTGCACCTTCTACAGAGGTGCCATAGAAAGTGTCCTGACCAGCTGCATCACTGTGTGGTTTGGTGCATGTACTGCATCCTGCCGCAAGAGCCTCCAGCGCATCGTGAGAGCAGCTGAGAAGATCGTCGGCACCTCCTTCCCCTCACTGCAGGACTTACACAGCAAACGCCTCACTCGGAAAGCCCTCTGCATGGCAGGTGATCCCACACACCCACTACACAGCTGCTTCAGACTGCTGCCATCAGGGAGGAGACTGAGGAGTCTCCAGGCTCGAACCAGCAGACTGAGAGACAGCTCTGTTCATCAGGCAGTCAGAATGCTAAACACTCTGCCTGCTCTGCCTCCCCTCCCATTTGAACTGCCTTAACACAAAAAACTTTCTCACACATTACCACACAACACAAAGTTTTTAACACTGGACTCTGTGTCATCAAACGGGTTATTCACTAAACTCTCGGTCATGTGCTCATTCAGTTTGCACTACTTCTCATATTTGCACTAATGTCTGTATTACATCACTGCCTATAGTCATACTACTGTTTACATTCACTGTTTACATACTACTGTTTACATTCAATGTTTACATTTATTAATACTGTTTACATTTATTACTACTGTTTACATTTATTACTACTGTTTACATTTACACTACTTTTATATCTACACCACTGCTGATACATATACAGTATTCTCTGACTAGCCTTATTTAAGGATGCCCAATGTGCCTTACTGCATATGCCACTTTTGCCTCTATACCAACATCAACTACTACCTCATACATATACTGTGTACATTAACTCATATGCTGCTTTGCCACTCTTTGCAAATGTCAATGCTAGAACCTTCAGTTTATTTTATAGATATACTTTTTATATTTTTTATACTACTATGCAAAAACTCAGGACAGTATTACACTTTTATTATTTCATTTTATGCTTATGTTTATTAAATGTTTCAGTGTTTTAGTGTTTAAATGGTTACTGTTGCACCGAGGGACTGAGAGAAATGCAATTTCAATCCTGTGTATGTCCTGTACATATTGCAGTTCTGACAATAAAGTTGACTTTGACTTTGAAATGATAAGATTGTGGTGTTTCTCCCAAGCAGCTGAGAGCAGTGTGAGCTGAGTTGTTGTTGTACTCTGCCTCTGGTTTAAATAGCCCCATTAGAGTTAAGGAATGTTGATAAGACTGAGTGTTTAGATGAAGGTAAATGACTGCCTGTTTATAGCATCAGCATGCTGGACTGACAGGGTTTTATAAAACTCACACACACGGGAATGTGTGACATACTGTAACTGGCCAAACTGACCTCAGAATTGCAGTCAGACTAACCACTGTACTGTACCCAGCAGAATGTGGCCAATTAAATGTCAATTAAATGCTTTTATTGTTCGCTTTTTAGAGTTATAGGATTGCCGGCAGTAAGTCAGGCTCGTTTCCGGTGAGAGTTGGACTCCGCCAAGGTTGCCCTTTGTCACCGATTCTGTTCATAACTTTTATGGACAGAATTTCTAGGCGCAGCCAAGGTGTTGAGAGGATCCGTTTTGGTGACCTTAGAATCGCTTCTCTGTTTTTTGCAGATGATGTGGTCCTATTGGCTTCATCAGCTCGTGATCTACAGCTTTCGCTGGAGCGGTTTGCAGCTGAATGCGATGCGGCCGGGATGAGGATCAGTTCCTCCAAATCCGAGGCCATGGTCTTGAGCCGGAAAAGGGTAGCATGCCCTCTCCGGGTCGGGGAGGAGGTCCTGCCCCAAGTGGAGGAGTTTAAGTATCTCGGGATCTTGTTCACGAATGAGGGAAAACTGGGGCGTGAGATCGATAGGCGGATAGGTGCAGCGTCCGCAGTGAAGCGGGCGCTGTACCGGTCTGTCGTGGTGAAGAGAGAGCTGAGTCAAAAGGCAAAGCTCTCAATTTACCGATCGATCTACGTTCCCACCCTCATCTATGGTCATGAGCTTTGGGTTATGACCGAAAGAACAAGATCTCGGATACAAGCGGCTGAAATGAGTTTTCTCCGCAGGGTGGCTGGACTCTCCCTTAGAGATAGGGTGAGAAGCTCAGTCATCCGGGAGGGACTCGGAGTAGAGCCGCTGCTTCTCCACATCGAGAGGAGCCAGTTGAGGTGGCTCGGGCATCTGGTTAGGATGCCTCCTGGACGCCTCCCTGGTGAGGTGTTCCGGGCACGTCCCACCGGGAGGAGACCCAGAGGAAGACCCAGGACGCGCTGGAGGGACTATGTTTCTCGGCTGGCCTGGGAACGCCTTGGGATTCCCCCGGAGGAACTGCTCCAAGTGGCTGGGGAGAGGGAAGTCTGGGCCTCCCTACTTAGGCTGCTACCCCCGCGACCCGACCCCGGATAAGCGGAAGAAGATGGATGGATGGATGGATGGATGGATGGATTAGGGTGATAATAAAGTTAAACAACAGTCTCATATGCCAGTTATAATAAGCTATTAGCTTTTCCAGTCCATCGGAAACCTGAAATGTATGCTTAATTTAACAATGTACTGTAAGTATGATTGTCAGATTTAAACGTTTCTGGACCTCCAAGGTGGACCTCACAGCCACTGTTTTGAACCTGCCAACTCTTAATAATCTATAATTGTACATGTTCCCATTATCATAACTTGAACTATGGTGCATTTATGTGAGTTTTGGCCACGTTTAGTGCACGTTTAGTGAACTATTGGTTGGTTCACTAACTATCTCTCAGATCAGAGCCAATGTGTTCAACTTAATGATACTGTACTTCTTCCAATTATCTAACTGTGAACAATGGTGTACCACAGGGTTCTTAGGTCCCATTCTCTTCACAATCTAGGTAATGCAGGTCAGATCACCCCTGATGCATCCTTACAGATCTACATTTTGTTTAATGAACCATCGAGTGGTTCACTATCTCTCAGATCGAAGCCAATGTGTTCAACGGCACTTCTTCCAATTATCTAACTGTGAACAATGGTGTACCACAAGGTTCTGTCTTAATGCAGGTCAGATCATCCCTGATGCATCCTTACTGATGCTGATGATAGTTATTTACTGTCAAGCTAAAACAGTTGGTTTTCCAGCTTTTGCAGTCTGCTTTTGACATCATCCAGTCAGATTTGTTCCATCTCAAACTTGTACTAAATGCAGACAAAACCAAAGGGATGTTGTTTTCAAACAGAAAATCGGTCCCAGCAGGCCTTCCCTCGATTTTATCTTTGAATGGTGTTTGTCGTACATAAATAAATATTGAATTGAATTGAAAAATTTGTTAACCCAATAATAACTTGAACCTTTGTTTTATCTGCTAAGGGTTCTGATTGGATCACCTCATTCAGGCCAACCACAGAACCGAACCGGGGATGTTTATAAATGTCCTGTCGGAAGGAGGGACAACACTTGTGTCAAACTGAAGCTACCAGGTAAATTTGTGTTTATTTCAGGTGTTAACAACATTTTTCTTTCCTCCCAGAAAACCATTTTGATGTACTTATTGAGATGGTAGGGTATCATATTGAATAGAAATACAGGAACAGTACCTGGATTTATCATTTGAAAAAACATTACATCATCTGCATAAATGAAAAGGCTCGCTATCTTCAACATGTAACCAGCAGATGTTGAATATATGACGGCGGCTGAATACTTTATGCTGAAAGACCCTTTGAATGCTAATTAGTTTTTGTTGATGAAAAGTTTAGCATTTTTGTGGTGTTAAGTTAGCAAATAAAAATAAAAAATCAGACAATAATCCCTAAGCATTTGACAGCAATTGCTTTAGTTATCAACCACTGGTGCAAACGTTAGTCTTTTTTAGACATAAGTCCTTCCCTTGATCTTGAAAACAAACAAAACAAAACATGCTTTGGTCTATTGTAGAAAACTGAATTGAATTTAATTGAATTTAATTGAAATGAATTCAATTGAACTGAATTTAATTATTGTAAATTTCCTCAGAATGCCCAACAAAATATTGGGTTTAAATTCACTGCTTCAAGTTGTTATGTTTGGGTTTTAAGGCCAGATTTACAGGTCCAAAGGCCAATTCTGAATTAATTAATTTCATTACAAACAATAATAATTTAAAAAAAACTTACAATAACTAAACATACATTTTTTAAATACTTTTATTTTCACTTGTACAATGAGAACTGATGAAGTGCTGCAAACTTTTAGCACATATAATAAACTTTCTTAGACAAAATGCACATAACGTAGAGCGGCACGGTGGCACAGTTGGTAGAGCTGCCACCTTTCAGCATGGAGGTCTGTCTGGTTTTCTGTGTGGAGTTTGCATGTTCTTCTTGTGCGTGCCTATTTTTTCTCCGGGTACTCAATTTTTTCCCTACAGACCAAAAACATGCATGCTAGGCTGACTGGTAACTCTAAATTGTCTCTAGGTGTGAGTGAGAGAGTGAATGGTTGTTTGTCTCATTTGTCTCTGTGTCCCTGTGATGGACTGGAGACCTGTCCGGGGTGTCACCTGCCTCTCACATAGTGACTGCCCGTCTCTCAAAAATGAAGAAGTGGGTAAAGACGATGGATGGATATAACGTGTATTTCTTGATTTAACACGTGGGCCTGATTTTCACTCCACTCATGAGCACTTAAAAGACAATACAAGTCAGCAAGGAGTTAACCATTTTGTGGCTTTGGTGCAGGAGCTCCTGAGAATCTGAAAATAACTTGGACGAAACAAAAAGCAGATTATCTAAAATGACTGCTGAGCTGAAAACATAAACTAACATGAGCCCTTGGCTCTTTTCCCATTTTCACTTATCCACATCTCATCAAACAACGTCTACCGCTTACTACTTTACAATCACGTGTACCAATTTTACAAGGAATTGGAAGCTTGTTGAATCCCGTAATGTTTGTATGTGAACTGATGGAAGATAAAAAATGCATATTAGCTTACTCCACACTCATGCTGCTGTTTGGTGTGTGTACCTTTGATACTGTGCGTTCATGTTAACTCCATGTCTGGAGGATGTTGGCTCAGTGAAACAGGAAGACGGAAGATAAACAGTTTTCGTCTTTCCAATTTATCGTAATTAAGCAGATAAACAAAACTTAGCTCCTGATCAGCAGGCTGCAAAGCCCCCATTAGTGTCCCTCTGTGTCTCCATGCAGGACAACCTGAGGGAAGTTCGTACAGCTGAATGATCAAACAGGAGGAACAGTATCCTGCCGCTGGTACATTTGTATTTGCTTCATCCTGAGTGAATTCAAAGTTTAGTCTGCAAAACATCCACTGGGAACTGATTTAAATTTGCAGCTGGAGCCAGACTGCTCAGCGACACACTGGGAAATGTTTACAGTCATCACATTAACAGCAGTGCTGAACTTACAATTTAAACAGAGAATGACAATTTATCAGCTCAGATTGTTTGTTTCCTTTAACGTGAGCATCCCTGAAAACGAGGGACCGCGAGTTGCGTTGTCATCTGCCTCTCCGGTCTCACATCAGCGCCGTCAAACCATAATAAGTGTGCGGTTGTCGTGTGTTGTGTTGTAATCTTCACCACGCTTCCATCCGAACAGTGAAGCCGAAACGTGGTTATACCACGGTCATTAACTGTAATGAAATCTTGTCGTGAAAACCCATGAGGGTTCTCCTTCTAAACAGTGCTGCAATATGATTACTTGAGTTTGAAAAACTGAAGTTATATATAAATAATCTCAGGTTGCAGGCGTCAAGCTGGAAGACTAGTGCAGGATATTTCCCACACAAATTAATAAACATCGTTCCTTGTTTGTTGTGCATATAATGAATTTCTAATTTATTATGTTCAACTTTTGGAACTAAGATTTCTTTACTTTGGCTCCAAACACAGTGATGTAAATCAATAAGTCATATTCAATATGATTATATATTTTACTTCTATAATGACATCTGAAGCTTTAGTGTTTTTATTTTTTTACATGTTTCTCCAAGAACAGTTAAATTTAAACTTTCCTGATAGATTTCAAACATCCTTGATGACAACAAAAAAATAATTTTCATCACTTCCTGTTGAAAGTGACATCATCAGTAACCGGATGTCTGTGTTACAAAGTATTTCTTCTATCCGACAATTTGGAATCCAGACACTTAAAGAAATAGTCTGGTCATTTCTGAAGTGATGTGATATGATGAATAGTTAGTTTCAGCTGTTATATAGAGCATTGAGTCTGGAGAAAAGGGTAAAAGTCTTCTTGCATGCTAGGCTAATGGCCAGCGATTTTTAAAGCTTAAATAAAACTCTTTAAACACGTACAATCAAATAGTAGCCATGGCTTTGTTGAGAAAACAGCAACAAACTCAGCAAATTATATCACGCAAAAGTTTAGCGTTCTTTCATACTGGTATGATGAGATGAGAAAGAGTAATTTTAGTTAACCTGAAAAACTACATAACTACCGTAATTGCCGGTGTATAAGCTGCTACCTTTTCCTCACGGTTTGAATCCCGCAGTTTATACACAGGAGAGGCTAATTTATGGTATTTTTTAAATTGTTATAATATTTTATTGTATTTTTACATTTTATTTTGACTAAACTTTTTGACCGAACATTGTCACACAAAAAAAGACAATATAAGAACAATTGTGAGGTATTCTGAAAACTGTTTTTTTTTAATGAAGTTGTGATTCCAAAACACATTCTTTTCCATCCTTTATATAGTTTGTTGGTTTGAATATTGGAATAAGCTTAAGTGTATTGAATAGATAACAGATACACAGAGAAACCAAAAATTTATACAAATATTAACTTACTAACGGCATTAATTTTATTTCACATCAAAATGCCCTCCTGGGAAGCCTGATCTGGAGCTGAAATGGCATGTGAATGTATTTGTGTATCTCTGAGGGGAAAACCAAATAAGATCTAAAACATTCTTAAAAAGCTAATTTTAGCCACATGTTGTGCTTGCTTAATGATTCGATTCCTTTTTCTATCCCCACACATCATTTGTATTTAACAGCCAAAAGCCACACTTAGAGGGACATCATGGTAAAGTACTAAAACAAATGTTATTTAACCATATGTCAGTGATAATTGCATCATCTGGACCAGTGGAAGGAAGAAAAGAGAGTGAGCAGGACTCTTCCTGTGGGAAAATGAGGGAGAAAATTTGTTCAGCTGTTGGTTTTCTAAGCTGTTTGTCTCAGTGTTTATTCTTCTTGTATTTCTTACTTTTTCAGACAACACTACTATCAAGAATGTGCTTGAAATAAAGGAAAACATGACCATGGGAAGCACACTGGTGACCAATCCCAATGGAGGATTTCTGGTGAGAGGATGTGTACATTATTTCATAGCAAAGCCAAAAAAACAGACTTCTCACCACTGCAAGTTCACTAGTTCACCAAACAGATTCCATGTTCCTCAATTACACGTCATGTCCCTGGAGAGTAATGGGATACTCTCCATCAGCTGTACAGATGAGAAAAAGATTGAGTCTAATTAAAAAGAAGAAGAAAAAATCCACTCCTGTTGATGCTTTTATTTCGACCTGACGACAAGGAGTGAAACTAACAAATGAGGATTTGTACAACTTGCTAAATGGTCCAAGAAAATTTGTTTAAAAAAAAACTCAATGTAAGCAGATCAGCTGCAGCTGTGGAACTGAAACTGAATACTGGAAACATGTTTATCACAATATGCTTAAATTAAATAGAAGTAATTCATAAAGGTGGCTGGATGGTGTGTTTACTGATTATTTGTAAAAACAATCCATTTGTATGTTGTGATAGTTTATTACAATTTTTATAGCTATCATTTTCCATTCACTTCAACGATACATTCATTGTTTTTGTTTATTTGTTATTGTTTTGGCCATAGCATCCAGATCATTGTAAATTTTAAATGTATTTTATATATTTATTGATGCTGCAGTCTGTCTCCTTGTTTGTCAGAATTAGTTGTTTTAAGAATTTATGCAAATTTTGGAAAACAAACAAGGATTTATCTGCTTCCTCGTGACTTCTTCCTCATATATCTTCTAAGAAAACTGCAATGAGCACTGCTGATTTGCACCTTTGTTTATTTCACTTTAATTCAAAACACTACAAAAAAAAGCTAACCTGTCCAGAAACTAAAAGATTCATGTGTCCTGTGCAAACAATCATAAAATCTGCCCCATTCAACAACAACAACAACAACAACAACAAAAGAAATTGCACAGCCAGCAATGGTTTTATGAGCGCTGCACAGGCTGTGAATTGGGGAGAAAAAATCATACCCCAAACTTGTTCACAAGCACTGAGTTGAGAGAGAAAATTCAAGTATTTTCTTGAGTTTGGAGTTTATTTTTCACCAACTACTCTCCCAGTAGTCGCAGCTCAGTTAGATATCTCCTTTACAGTACAGGTAGTCCTCGACTTACGACGGAGATCCGTTCCTACGCGGCGGCGTAAACCGAATTTCGACGTAAGTTGGAACATACGTACATACTGAACCATGTACGTACAGTACTGTGTTTTACCAAGCACTTAGCCTATCCTAACACATTACCCTACATAATTATCAAAAAACACAAACATTTGGGAGCCATAATGAAGGAAGAAAAGAGTTAATTTCTTACTGGTATGCTGGTGAAGCAGTTTCCTCCGTCTCTCCTCCGTATTCTCTATTGTGTTTACGTCGTAAAACCACCATCCAGCTTGGTCCATCTTCCGTATTCGTTTACGACGTAAAACCATGTTCACAGTTCACACAGTAACAGTAAGTTGTACTATGTACAGTTTTATTTTGTTTTTTTGGAATGTCCAGAGGACCAAACGTAGCTTTTTTAGAGAGTACAGGGCAGAATTCCTCCGCAGCTACGTTTACGAAGTAAAACCAGAAACTGCGTAACTCTGCTTTTCAAAATAAAATTTCAAAATTATTATTTATTTATTAATTTTCTAATGGGAGATGCATCGTAACCGCAAAACGTCGTAAACTCAAGACCGTCGTAAGACGAGGACTACCTGTAATGGCAGTTTCTTTTGTAAAAGTCATTTCTGAAACACTCCTGAACATTTGGGAAAATGTAAAGAAATCGGGCCAGAATTTAACTTTTTTTTTTCTTTAGTTTTTGCAGCACTAGTCGTTTTAGAAGCAAACTTATTTTGTTAATATTTCGAGGCTCTCTAGTGGTTTAAAACAGTATCTGTCCTGTTTGAGTATTTATTTTTCTTCTTGGGTTCTCCACTTTTGCTCTGCAGTAACCCTGAACCTCCTCTTGCCCATGACCTCATGGTGGAAAGTTAACCAGTCCCAGCCTGCATGTTTCACTTTCTCACTGTCTGTTTGTGTGTCCCCTGTCTCCACAGGCGTGCGGTCCTCAGTACGGATACATATGTGGACAACTGCAGTACATAACAGGGGTTTGTGCGAACGTCAGCTCCTCCTTCCAGGTCCTCAACTCCATAGCTCCAGAAGTTCAAAGTGTGTATAATAGTGATATGCTTCTGTTTTGTGCAAAACGTGATGGCATTTGTACTGACTGGTCTCACAAGGATAAGAGATCACTGTCTACCAAGCATGGCAGCACCACCCAAGACTCAGGCATCAAACTCATCCTCCCTTAGAGAAGAGGATGATTAGATCATTCTTCTTAATGTAAACTTGTCTGCCATTCTGTTCCTCCCTGGTCTGGCCCGGCCCAGCTCTTCTGCTGCGCTATATGCCCAAGTTAGGAGACAGTTTACTGGACTGCGGCAAGTTTCCTTGGAAGGAAACAGCCTATAAGTCTCCATTTGTTGGTTCTTAGAGTTTCACTTTCCCTGCTACTCCTTTATCAGAAGAAAACATACAAACAGTTTGCATAATGCTGTGGAAAAGAACAGACCATTAATGTTTTTTACAGCATTAATACTGATACAATCTGGACTGATTTCAGTCCAGTTAATTTGTAGTTTTTACACATCTTCATTTTTGTGCCTTTTCCCTTCAAGTGAGTAAATTCTTGTCCTTTCGTGAATTAGCATCCATTTAAAAAACACAGCTCACAAGGCTGGATCCCAGAACAAATAATCTATTTAAAAAATCACTGTGAAAAGTCACTGTGACACAGACCCGGCTGCAGAAACAATTCAATGGGGGGGCATTCTATTTTTTCAAGGGGGCATATTTTTTTCAACATTTTATTTGCTTCAAGTTGAACAGCGGCTCTGTGACCACTCCTGGAACTCGACCATTCCTTTGTTAGGTCTAATGCTCCTTTTTTCAAACAGACAACTTTTACTCAAATGTGTTTACTGCAGTTAAAATGACACATTGGTTTTACTTTGTGTTAAATAAAAACTTTCAAAGGTATATTCATTCCTTATTATTCTTATTTTGCTTAATGACATTTAACTCTGCATGTCATCCCTGAAATTCTGACACACAGAATCACAAGTCCAAGTGTGAACTGTGTCACAGAGTAAACACAATAAAAACATGTATTATTTGCAGTATTGTTCATTAAAATGGCTCAACACTATTAATGTATTACAGAACATATATATACAGTAGGCACATTTGATATTGTAGGCCATTGCACTAGTTAATACTTTCAGCAAGTGATTTTACTTTAATACTTTAAGTATTTTTAAAAGCAAGTACTTATTTACTTTTACTTAAGTAAAAACATTAATATGGTACTTCTACTTTTACTAGAGTACATTTTGTCTGTTTATTTGTACTTTTACTTAAGTACAGTGTTTGAGTACTTTCTCCACCACAGCACACCACAATTATGCAAGATTAATGTTATGCTGCAGACAGTATATCAAATAAACAAAATACTGTACATTTATTATCTGCACAGCCATAAGTTTATATTGGACTACCGTACTCATGTCACAGAAAGCACAGTGGTTCTTACCGTTAGAAGTTCTTTCTGGTCTTTTTATTTGCAACTCTTCCAATGTTGCTGGTTAGCTCAAAATCTTCTTAATTTCTAGCTTTTTAAAAAAAAAAGTCAGTTGACTTCAGTGCTTACGTTTCCCACTGAAATGGATGGTGCCGCTTCCTGTCTGCTCTCATTTTCCTCTTGTTTTGTTGGGAAAAAGTTAGATACACGGACAGTGGTGAGCATAGATATCATATATACACTAGATACAGCATAGCTTGCTCCGGCGCAGGATTTAGGGCGGCCATCTTGGCGCTGTCCACCGCTCCACTCAGCCTTATATATTTGGCTGGCACAATAAAGTATCAGCGCATTTAATCAATCATAACACGCTGAATAGTAATGCTATTGTCACATATTTAAATTTTAGGCATACAGCTATTAAAACTGCATGTATAGGAACGTATAGTTTAGCATATTTAAATAATTTTGGTGGAATACAATACTGTACTGTTTAGCAAGATACAACCAAAGATGCAATTTATTCACACACACATTATGTATACATATTCAGATACTGTAATAATACATATATATTCAGATAAGCATATATATATATAACTATATATATACATACTATATATATACTGTATAACTATATATAACTATATATATATGCTATGTATATATATATATATATTAGATATACAGTATATACATATATAATATACACATACATATATATATATATA